>JACGAQ010003828.1:0-23564 GCA_014119065.1 Orius insidiosus | reverse complement strand
TTGTAACTAATTAACTTGTAAACTTATAAATTAACCTTGTAAACGGTAAATTAACCTTGTAAACTTGTAAATTAACCTTGTAAACTTGAAATTAACCTTGTAAACTTGTAATTAACCTTGTAAACTTGTAAATTAACCTTGTATATCTTGTAAATCCAACTTGCTGCAAAGAGCTTTATGCTCATGGCAAATTGGCAAATAATTTATTATATATTATTATTAAAATAATTTTTCTTACTAAGGTTTGACGCTATGTCGCGGTGTCAAGCTAACCTTTTTCCGAAATTTTATGATAGAGAAAGTGGAGATGAGGGTATTGGACAAAATAGCAGGAAAAACCAAATAAATCGTGTAAAACTATCAAAAAATTCCAAACTAAACATTATTGTATACAAATGATTGATTATTGTTGAAGATTAAGGAAGAAAAGATGACTTTTGGCTCCTACTGCCATAAAATAATTATTGTTATGAGAAAAAGGTTGTCGAGAAAACAGTAATTTTCCCTTTTTTCGACATCAAAACGCCATTTTTTCGGCAAAATTTTAAGAAAATGAAGAGTTTGAGGTAAAGATCGACAAAGTCTTCGTCAGTTTACACTTGAGTCGTACAGTGCACCCAATATCACATAAAAAGTGTACTCTAGGTGCTTTTTTAATTAAAAAAAGCTCTTTTTTGGCAAAATTTCATGAAAATTAAGAGTTTTGAGTTAAAATCGACAAAATCTTTATCACCTTCTAGCTTGATTTGGAATGTACATCCAATATCACGTAATAGATCTACTTTTGATCCCTTTTTGACACAAAACGCCCATTTATTAGAAAATTCATGAAAATCGAGAGTTTTTTGGTAATTGACAAAATCTTGTCAGTTCTAGCCTGAATCGGACTCTGCACCCAATATCACGTAAAAAGGTCTACTCTAGGTGCCTTTTATGACCTAAAAACGCCCTTTTTTGACAAAATTTCATGAAAATTCATAGTTTGAGCTAAAAATTGATAGAAATCTAGAGTTATGAGGTAAAAACGACTAAATCTTGGTCTGTTTTTTACTTTATTTGGGCTCTCCACCCAAAATCTACTTTTGATCCCTGTTGACACATTCCTTTTTTTGGGCAAAATTTCATGAAAATCAAGAGTTTTGAGATAAAAACGACTAAGTCTTTGTCTTTTTATTTTTCATCCCGTTTTTTTTTTACACAAACGCTAGTTTTTTGGCAAAATTTCATGAAAATCAAGAGTTTTGAGGTAAAAATTGACAAACCTTGTCAGTTTCTTAGCTTGATTCGGACTCTGCACCCAATATCACATAAAAAGGTTTACTCTGGTGCCTTTTTGACAAAAAAAACACCCATTTTTGACAAAATTTCGTAGAAATAGAGTTTTGAGGTAAAAATCGATAGAAATCGAGAGTTTTGTGGTAAAAACGATTAAATCTTGGTCAGTTTCTTACTTTTTTCGGGCCCTCCACCCAAAATCACAAAGTAGGTCTACTTTTCATCCCTTTTTTTGACACAAAACGTTCTTTTTTTGACAAAATTTCACGAAAATCAAGAGTTCGTCAGCTTCTAGCTTGAATTGGAATCTGCACCCAATATCACATCTCCTCTGGGTCCCTTTTTTAACATAAAAAATGCCCTTTTTTGGCAAATTTCATGAAAATAGAGTTTGAGGTAAAAATCTACTAAATCTTCGTCAGTTTCTTATTTTTTCGGGCTCTCTACCCAAAATCACATAAGTAGGTCTACTTTTCATCCCGTTTTTTTTGCAAAATTTCGGAAAATGAAGAGTTTGAGTAAAAATCGATAGAAATCGAAAGTTTGTGGTAAAAAACGACTAAATCTTGGTCATTTCTTACTTTTTTCGGGCTCTCACCCAAATCACAAGTAGGTCTACTTTTCATCCCTTTTTGACACAAAACGCCTTTTTTTTAGGCAACATTGCTTGAAAATCAAAGTTTTGATGTAAAAATCTAAATTAATAAAAATAAATTTTCAATTTTTCTAAAGACCCTCCATTTTTGACAGTTTTTAGTACAGGGTATTCCAATCCCCATGGTTTTAATTAATTGCCCTCAGTTCAGCCACAAAAGGTTAAAAATTAGGAAGAAAACAATTTTTTTTACAAAATCACGCTTTTTTTCATTCTTTTTTTTTGGAAGAAGAAACTACTTACAAAAAAAATACTACCATTTACAAATCAAATAAAAAAATTTAAAAACTAAAAATATATTTACAAAGCCTTATAATTAAGCACAAAAATTAAAATTGTTCCGACCTTATAATTAAATTTAAATCTAATAAAGCTTATGTACCAATAAAATTTTCTCTTCTTAAACTAATTAAAGCTGAGAGTATCACAATTTATAGCTTAAACGTTTTTTTAAGCTTTTATATATAAAAATCTATGTGAAAGACATACGGTATTCGCTGAAAGATAAGCACGAAGTCAGGCCTGCTAGAACTTAAATGTAGATTCAGTTCATTTGGGCTTCTTTCTTTTTCTCATCTTCGACCATCGCTTTGAAAGCGTCCCAGTAGTTGTTGAGGTTGATCCTTGGGAATTTGGTCACTTTTCCGTCGACCTTATGACCGAGGAGCTATAAAAAAATGTTTAGTTTTTTTTGGGAGGAAAGATGAAAAACTTACTCTGGTCAAAGGGCGGAGGCGGATTCGTACCGGCGAGATGCGGAAGGGCGTTCGCTTGGAATCGCCTCGACGTTATTTTGCTTCAAGCACATTTTGGTCAATGATGAGATTGCCCTTGGTCTGCTATTATAGGTTTCCCCACCTTTTTCACCGGCTTCGAACAACCTGCCCTACCACCGTACCCGCCTACTCCTCCCGCCTAAACCCTCCCTTATAACGAACTTTTTCCTATTGTTGCCATGTGTTATAAATCCTTCATTATTTAAGTTTTTAACGTTTTTCTTTACGTATTAAAATCCTAGAAATGGAAACTGGACATCTTCTGCAGCCTAAAATCAAACTGATTGTCTTTGATCACCAATTGAAGTGTTCTTTACTTCAATTGGCGAAGACAAACCTATTTACCAAATTTTTTTGGCTATATCCACAGTTTTCGACCCAAAAATACCTCTGTACATAATTTCACTCATTTTTCTAAATTTTTTGCCTTTTTAAACCCAATTTCTCTTCAATTTTTGGCCTGAAACATCCACTAGATTGGCATTCCACCGTATTTTGGCATCAAAATATTTATCAAATTTTATTGTAATTTTCCTTGATTTTTTTGTGCAAAAAACCTCCTTTTAAACCGATCTTTTTTGAGCCATAAATCTACAATTTTACAAGAAAGATTTTATTCGATTTTTCATGAAAGGTTCGACTTTTAAGTCATTTCCTTGCTACTTTTGGCCTAAAACATTTTTGTTGGATTTTCAGGGTTTTTTTCTTTCTATTTTTTCTTTTCAAGGTATTTGCCTCTAATTTTTGGCCTAAAACATCCTCTTCATTGGTATTCCAGATGTTTTTCCCTGTATTTTGCCCCCCCAAAAAAACCCTATTTAGCAGATTTTTTGTAATTTTCATTGATTTTTCGGCAAAAAAAACGGACTTTTAAGGGGCTTCCCGGTTTTTGAACGAGAACTTTGATCGTTTTATTCGATTTTCATGAAAGGTTCGACTTTAGAGTTATTTCCTTCCTATTTTTGGCCTAAACATTTTATGGATTTTCAGGTTTTTTTTTTTTTTTTTTTTTTTTTTTCTTTTCTTCTTTTAAGGTATTTCTGGCTTAAACATCCTCATTAGCATTCCAGACGTTTTTCCTTGTATTTTGCCCCCCAAAAACCGCTATTTATCAGATTTTGTAATTTCATAGATTTTTCATAAAAAACGGACTTTACGGGGCTTCCCGGTTTTTGAACAAGAACTTTGATCGTTTTATTCGATTTTTCATTAATCTGACTTTTAAGTCATTTTCTTATAGTTTTGAAAACATTGAATTGTCAGGTGTTTTCACGGTTTTTTGGCCCAATAATTCCATTTTTACGAATTTTTTTCCTAGATTTTACGCCGAATATTTTATCTTCTCGCGTCAATTACTAGAATTTTAGAGGTTTCTTAGATTTTCAGCCATGGCCTTTAATGCCATTTTTGTGGAATTTTGCTTCCATTTCTTCCATTTTTTTCTTCCCCTAGCTTCCTATTCACCTCCTCCTCTTTATTTATATAACTTATTTATTTTATGTTAATTAATAACTTTTAAATTTTTATCTTTAATTAAGCTTAATCTAACCTTTATTTAATCTAACTTGTAAACTAATTAACCTTGTAAACTTGTAAATTAACCTTGTAAACTTTGTAAATTAACCTTGTAAACTTGTAAATTAACCTTGTAAACTTGTAAATTAACCTTGTAAACTTGTAAATTAAACTTGTAAATTAACCTTGTAAACTTGTAAATTAACCTTGTAAAACTTGTAATTAACCTTGTAAACTTGTAAATTAACCTGTAAATTTGTAAATTAACCTTTTTAAACTTGTAAATTAACCTTGTAAACTTGTAAATTAACCTTGTAAACTTGTAAATAACCTTGTAAACTTGTAAATAACTTTTAAACTTGTAAACTAACCTTGTAAACTTGTAAATTAACCTTGTAAACTTGTAAATTAACCTTGTAAACTTGTAAATTAACCTTGTAAACTTGTAAATTACCTTGTAAACTTGTAAATTAAACTTGTAAATCTTGTAAATCTATCTTGCTGTAAAGAGCTTTATGCTCATGGCAAATTAGCAAAAATTATTATTTATTATTATTATTATTATTATATTTTTGGCCCTTTTCTTCGTTTTTTCAAGGTGTTTTCCACCCGTCAATCTCAATTCGATTTCAGCCATGGTCTTTAATGCCATTTTTGAGGCATTTTTTTCCATTTTGGCAAAACAACATCTTCGTTTTCGTCTGCATTTTGCCAAAAAAAATCATATCTTTTGCAAGATTTTTGGCAACTTTCAAAATTTTCAGACCAAAAACACCATTCTTCATAATGTTGAGTAGTTTCGATGTAAGGGTCGTTCAATGATTTATGATTTGTAGATTAACCTCTGAAAAACTGGTACTCCCCGATCGAGTATAGAAAAGCAAGGGGATGGCACTTACCGGTCTATTGGACAATAGAGGGTCTTTATTGTGGGGGAGTTGGGTTGTGAAGAGTTTACATACAAGGTGTTCATCCAACGGTTTTTTCTTTTTATAGGACGATCTGGAGATAAGAAGCAGAATGCGGGGACTGAACGAAAAATGGAGGAAACCCGAGTAGATGACAGGTGTTTTGCTGATCAGGTGCTGTATGAGGTTTCCCGCATTTTTTTTTTCCATCCCGCCAATCACTCGGGAGTCTTGCAACTGGCCAATCCTTTCTACCTGATAAAAAATGTCGCCGATGGACGTATCTAACTGGGCCATTGTATCAAAATCATAAGTATCTAACTGGGCCAATGAACACTAAAATGATTGTACATCCAACTGGGCCAATACTTGATTATCAACAAATGCGAGGAGAATTGGTCGTTTTTTACTACTGCAACAAACTAACCATGTTTTTAGATGTACTTTCAGTTTGCGCCTTCGTACTTTAAACAGTTCCTCAGACACACGGATTTATCGGAAATAATTACATTCCACTCGTTTTTTTGTTTAATAACAGTAAGCGAGAAGAGGCTTATAAGTTAAAAAGGCAATTTTGGTAAAAATGCCTTAAAAAAGTCAATTTTTGGTCAAAAAATGCCATAAATCTGTTGTTTTTAAGACAAAACTGTGAAAAATGCTTTTAATGAAAGGAAATTTGGTCGAAAATGCCTTAAAAATGCAATTTTGGTCAAAAATGCCTTAAAAAGGTAATTTAATGAAAGGAAATTTTGGTCGAAAATGCCTTAAAAATGCATTTTGGTTCAAAATGCTTAAAAAAATTTAATGAAAGGAAATTTTGGTCGAAAATGCCTTAAAAATGCAATTTTGGTCAAAATGCCTTAAAAATAATTTAATGAAAAATTTTGGTCGAAAATGCCTTAAAAATGCAATTTTGGTCAAAATGCCTTAAAAAAAGGTAATTTTGGTCAAAAATGTTAAAAAGTCAATTTTGGTCAAAAATGCCATAAATCTGTTGTTTTTCAGACAAAAACTGTGAAAAATGCTTTTAATGAAATGCAATTTGGTCGAAAATGCCTTAAAAATGCAATTTTGGTAAAAATGCCTTAAAAAAAGGAATTTTTGGTCAAAAATGCCATAAATCTGTTGTTTTTCAGACAAAAAATGAAAAATGCTTTTAAAATGCAATTTTGGTAAAAAATGCCTTAAAAAAGGCAATTTTTGGTCAAAATGCCATAATCTGTTGTTTTTCAGATAAAAACTGTGAAAAATGCTTTTAATGAAAGGCAATTTTGGTCGAAAATGCCTTAAAAATGCAATTTTGGTCAAAATGCCTTAAAAAAGCAATTTTGGTCAAAATGCTTTAAAAAAATTTTGGTCAAAAATGCCTTAAATTTTTGGTCAAAAATGCCTTAAAAATGCAATTTTGGTCAAAAATGCCTTAAAAAGTCAATTTTTGGTCAAAAATGCCATAAATCTGTTGTTTTTCAGACAAAAACTGTGAAAAATGCTTTTAATGAAAATGCAATTTTGGTCGAAAATGCCTTAAAAATGCAATTTTGGTAAAAAATGCCTTAAAAAAAGGCAATTTTTGGTCAAAAATGCCATAAATCTGTTGTTTTTCAGATAAAAACTGTGAAAAATGCTTTAATGAAAGGCAATTTTGGTCGAAAATGCCTTAAAAATGCAATTTTGGTCAAAAATGCCTTAAAAAAAGGCATGGCCGTGTGCCCGACAAGTGGGATGCAGGTTTCATTTAACTCAAGCTTGGTGGCGTGCAATTCAGAGGTTCGGGTTGACAGTCGAATATAAAAACGATACAACTGTAGGATCAATAAAATATGAAGTAAATTTTTAATTTTGATTTTTTTATTGTTATCCTACTACAAAATCGACGGTATTATTTTGGCCGACTTGGGCACCAGTTTTTGGCCGAATTAGTAACTATGGCTTTCGAGTGGTTGGCCGAGTTGGGCACGATAGTTGTCAAGTCGTTGGCCCAGTTAGATATATTTTGGGTCGTTGATGAAAATATTTGGCCCGGTTGGTTACCAGCCAATCACTCATTTTGTTAACAACCAGTTGATTAGTGTTTTGAGCATTTTCATCAAGCTCGATTTAACAAAAAACGTAATCAATGATTACTGGACTAATCGGTGACTTCCCAAGTGCACTAAAAATCGATTAGGATAATTTGAAATAGTTTTTAGGAATGCTATGGTGGTTTTCATTAACATTTGATAGTTTAATTCCATTCCCTTAACATTTGATAAGAGTTATCAAAAATTTACTAATTTTCGTTTTCTAAAAAGCAAGTTTTGCTGTCCAGAAAAGTAAATCTGTTGTTTATTTTTTTTTAAACCTAAACTAGACGGCAGGTGCTCATAAAGATATTTCCCGCCATTTTAAACGTCTCCATGATATCCTTGGCTTTTTTTATTAAATCCAAGGGGTTAATTCTCGAAGGAATCGCATCTTGAAAAAAAAAATCCATTGAAGATAATTAAAAGGTAAGTTTTTAAGGGAAAAAAACGAGATAAACAAAACCTTGCTAACCGGTTTCAATTAAACCGGCTTCTTAAATAATGATGAAAAACCGGCTTTCGTTAATAACTAATTTTAAGCTGTTTCAGTTTGTAAAATCAAACATACAATGTAAAATGTTAACTAAATAATTATTAGCTTTGTTCCATCCGCAGTTTGAAACTGGTTTGAAACTCCTAGAGCATGCGCGGAGGGTTTTGCACGTCAGATGACTTCAGATTTGACGGACAAACTATTTGAACTACGTCTAATTTGTCAAATCCTTCTGCGCATTTTTCAAACCAGTTTCAAACTGCGGTTGGAACAAAGTTATTATCATTTTTTAACAAATTTAGCTGGCGTTTTCGTGGCATCACCCTCCGGCCTATTTTTTCTATTTACTCGTTGAATCCATAAACTATTCGGCAAATTTTATTATTAGGTGTACAAAATGAAACTCGGCTAAAATCTACAAAATTCAAATTCACCCTGTGGCTGAGTTTCATTTTGTACACCTAATAAATAAAAATTGTAGGAAATTTAATTTTCTATAAATTTGTACTTAATTATTTTTTTCTAGTATGCACCATTTTCGGAAAATAATTTTTTTTTAAATAAATTTATCTTGAAAACAGCGCGTCCTAGAGAAAAAATGAATAGAATAAAAATTAAAGAGAATTAAATTTCCAACAGATTTTATTTAGTGCATTTTTTCAATATCTGTAACGGTTTACGATTTACAAGCCTTTAAAAATTAACCTTCTTAATGGTTATACTTCAATAACCTTCTTACACGGAGAAGGTCAACTTTTGATGGACTTTAACGCCTAAAATTTTGAAAAATGAACTACTAGGTGTACAAAATGAAACTCGGCTAAAATCTACAAAATTCAAATTTACCCTGTGCTGTGTTTCATTTTGTACACCTAATACATACTTTTCTAACCTCATTTTGTTATAAAAACTTTTTTTTTTTGGTCTTTCCGTCGCTTTTTCCTCTTTTTACCTACCTCAGATGATAACAAAATTCTTCACTCAACAAAGTTTACTTATTTGGAGGAAGTCATAAAAATACATCTTTTATCAAAGCCTGAAGATATTTGACTGAACGATCGTTAATCAGTTATATTAGATGATTAGTCAATTAAAATTAGCGGTTAGTGCAAGGGAAAAGTCTCTTTTTCTAGTAATCATCGATTAAAATCCTAGGGGAGCCCATAATTTTTTTCCATGTTTCTGAGGGCCTTCGATTAAACTTTTTAGTCTGTCAGAGGATTAAGGGGGATCAGACCTCCGGAACATTTGTTAAACAAAGAGATCGCAGCACTTTCGTCCCTAAAATTACTTTCCTATATTTGAGCACTAAAAATCGTCTAAATTTTTTTAAAAGCTCCTTCTCGTTATTTAGGAATGTCCAGGCGGCCTTGGGAGCAGTTTTTCCGAAAAGTTTTCCTTTGGAAAATGGAAAACTAACTTTTCGACTAAATCATTTTTCCAAAAATCCGCTGGCTATTTTGAAGCTTTTGAGGAGCTCTTTCCAAAAACATATTATATAAGAATATCCTATGAATAGTTTCGTTGTAATCCTTTTACAAAGATTTTGAGGAAAAATGACCGCGCGCTAATGAAGGAGTTAGAGATGGATTATGCTGAAGAAGTTCGTTAGGAGGAGTTCTGGAGGTTTGAACTTTTCCGTTACAGGTGTTTTTTGTACGTGTGATTTCAGAGTCGTAAAGTTTCGACTGAATGAGAATCTAGCAGGTGAGCACGATTTTTGTACAGTCACTTGGAACATCCGGAAGCCCCCCTTAGGGTGGAACTAATTAGCCTCTCCATAAATGCCATTTTGAAAATACAAAAGTATCTTTATTCCGTTCTATCGACTTGAAATTTGAAAGAGCTCCTTGTATGAAGATGTAAGTTTTTTTTAAAAAGATAAGAGCGCAGTTGGTTAAGATTTTGATGCCGGAGAACTGGTTTTCCCACGGGTTTATCTAAAGTCAAACTCGACCCCGCTGATAAGGCGAACAAAGACGGGGCCTATCTCAAACTTCATTCCGTTGACACGGGACCACCCGAGGAACTCAACATCACATACATCATGTACACTTCTTATTGAAAAGATATTAATTATTTCGACGTCCGATGTCATTTTTTAAGGTCTCTATTTTGTAATCTTTCCCATCGAGAAGTCATTGTATTACCCTCCATGTTCAATTGGTAGATGTGGGACTTCTAGACTAGGGACTGAATCGCGATCTCCAGTTGACGAGGATTTTTCCGAATTCGCAATTTTTTCTAGTATCTGAAGGAAAGTTTTGAAGTCGCCAAAATGGCGACAATCCGAGTCAAATCTTTGCAAAAGGATTACGACGAACTATTTATGGGATTTTCTTATATATATGTTTTTGGAAAGAGCTCGTCAAAAGCTTCAAATGGCTTGCGGTTTTTTTGGAAAAAATGTTTTAGTCGAAAAGTTAGTTTTCCATTTTCCAAAGGAAAACTTTTTCGGAAAAACTGCTCCCAAGGCCGCCTGGACATTCCCTAAGTAAAAACGATTTTGTAAAAAATTTCCGACGATTTTTAGTGGTCAAATATAGGAAAGTAATTTTTGGGGCGAAAGTGCTGCGATCTCTTGTTTTCGAAACAAAATGCTCCGGAAGTATGGTCTCCCCTTGATGTTCTTCCTTTCCTTTTAGTATGTCACCGTCAGATCTAAAAGGTTAAAAAAACAACCCCCCTTAATTTTGAGCGTAGATTACGAATTTCAAAATGTTTTTTCGATTGCGCATGCGCAGAACGTCCAAAACGCGAATTTTCTTTTAAAACGGCCAAAACTTCCTTAACTTAAATGAGAACACCTATTTTTGATTGCAGATTCAGATTCTGCAGACAATTTCATGTGAAATACACTCTTTTTATGCTTTATTAGAAGCTTTTTATTAGGTGTACAAAATGGAACTCAGCCGCAGGGTAAATTTGAATTTTTAGATTTTAGCCGTTTCATTTTGTACACCTAGTAGTTCATTTTTTCAAAATTTTAAACATTTTAGGCGTTAAAGTCCATCAAAAGTTGACCTTCTCCGTGTAAGAAGGTTATTGAAGTATAACCATTAAGAAGGTTAATTTTTAAAGGCTTGTAAATCGTAAACCGTTACAGATATTGAAAAAATGCACTAAATAAAATCTGTTGGAAATTTAATTCTCTTTAATTTTTATTCTATTCATTTTTTTCTAGGACGCACTGTTTTCAAGATAAATTTATTTAAAAAAAATATTTTCCGAAAATGGTGCATCCTAGAAAAAATAATTAAGTACAAAATAGAGAATTAAATTTCCTACAATTTTTATTTATTAGGTGTACAAAATGAAACTCAGCCACAGGGTAAATTTGAATTTTGTAGATTTTAGCCGAGTTTCATTTTGTACACCTAATAAAAAAATAAACACGTCATGAGATCCATGCAACAATGCATCCATTTTTCAAGCTGTAACTGTAAGGTATTGTAACCACATTGGTTGGGTCTCCCAGACCAAATGGGGTCAAAAGACCCATTGTTTTCCAGGTTTTGGTCATATTGTGATTGGCGGCCCTGGCCGTCCGTCCGTCATTTCAGCTCCCTCCCTTTATTTTCCGAAACATACAATGCTCGGTGCAATAAATTCTGTCAAGCGGGAGAGTGGAAATACGTCAGACGCGTGTCGGAGTCGCGTGTTGCGGAGTCGTCAGCGCTCGAGGCACGCACGCGGCTCGGTCAGAATGAGTTCGAAAAGAACCCCTTCCTGTAAATAGGGAAAACGTACATAGTAGGGATCGAAAGAAAGACGATGAAGAAAAAGAGAGAGAAAGAAAAGAAGAAGGAAAAAAAGAAAGGAATAAGGAGAGGCGATTTTGGGAGGAGGGAGATCCCAGCTGCCACCGTGAGAAAGAGTCCAACTCCCGAGTTCCCACACAGGCTTGCACCTGACCGCCTCCGCTCCTCCGCATCCAAAAACACACTCCCGGACACACGCCTTCCCTCCACCATCTTCTCTCCTTACCAAAACAACCTCAAAAAAAAAGACAAGACCTCCCCTCTTTGAACGTGCCCTTATTTGCCCGCTCAATTATCCATATATTTTTTTTTAAATTAATTTCTTCTTATGCAAATCACTAATTAAATGGGCGTCGAGTTTTTATGTTTACGACTTTGATAAATCTGATTCAACAAAATGAATTTTCAGTGATAAAATATTTCATTGAGCTTTCTAACCCTTTAATTTAGTCGAGATCAGATTATAATTTCAAATCCGGCCGCGACAGCTACCGTTCGCCCGCTTTAATTATATACGAAATGATAAAGTGAGACACAACAACAAAAAATATCAACTTTTCTTTTTTAGAATTATTTAAATTCGTGTTTACATAACTGTGAATTTTCGAGGCCTACGTGGTTTCTAAATTGAGACCTCCTATTGGATAATTGGCCCCAGATGCTAATAAAAGTACAATTCGACGGGAACTCAAAGAAGTGATTTTGAACTTTTGAACTTTCTTAAAGAAGTTATTGTTTTACCCTCCATGTCGGGTTTTTGAGGGTCTTTCAGACGTCAAATTTGACGTCATATGACTTCAGAAAATCTCTGGAAACCAGGATAAAAAGCGCACTATAGTCTTCAAAAAACGAGGTTTTCCCCTAAAATTTTAAAGGAGTCGGGGTATTTCAACCATAGCTTCGTTCCAACGGAGTTTGAAACTCCTGGAGAATGCGCAGATGGATTTTTACGTCAAATTTGACGTCAGATGACTTCAGAAAATCTCTGGAAACCAGGGATAAAAAGCGCATTATAGTCGTCAAAAAACGAGGTTTTCCCCTAAAATTTTAAAGGAGTCGGGGTATTTTCACCATAGCTTCGTTCCAAACGGAGTTTGAAACTCCTGGAGAATGCGCAGATGGATTTTCACGTCAAATTTGACGTCAGATGACTTCAGACTTGACGGACAAACGATATTTTCACCATAGCTTCGTTCCAAACGGAGTTAGAAACTCCTAGAGATGCGCAGAAGGATTTGCACGTCAAATTTGACGTCTGACGACTTCAGACCTGACGGACAACGATTATAACGACGTCTAATTTGACGTCAAATCCTTGGGCAGAAAGCCCACAATTTCTACCTTGAAATTTTCCAAGAAAAAAATAATTCCGAAAACATCTACATTTTTGGGAAAAAAAACTTGTAAAATTAAAAAAATAATATGTGTAATAAAATAAAATGAAAATTAGAAAATTGAAATGAAAAATAACTAATACATAACTTTTTCGATAAAAAATGAAAATTGAAAAATTGATAAATACTTGAAATTATAGCCAATGGGATCAGCTCGTTTTATGACATAAGAGGGTTAATTTATTTTCACATCCGCAGGATGTGCGAATTGCATTATGGTGAACTGTCAAGTTTTAAGGTTTTTGTCCTTTCGCCATAATCAACGGCGAAAGTAGGCTTGCTCTTTGGATGTCCCTAGTTTATGGTGAGATGTATTATGTCTAAGCGACAGAAACAGTTTTATGGCGAAACAACAAGTTCTTTAAATGAATGTTTCCTTTATGTTCAACTGCGTTATGTTGAAAAAATTTTATCTCGAAACGACAAGTTTTAAATCTCTTCTTTATGGTGAGATGTATAATGTTCAAATGCATTATGATGAACGTTTTCGACAATTTTCTTTATATTAAGTTGCACATTTTTTATGGTGAACGGCAACTCGCGATATCTGCTATTTTATGGCAAATGCATTATGGCGAACCGCATTATGTCGACACGTATACACTCGGTTTTGGAATGAAATCCCAGGATAAACAAGGTTATCAAAATATAATTTTGTAGTCCATCAAATGACTACAAAACGATTGTACTGTAAAGTGAAATCGAAATTTATAGTCACTTCTAGTTCTTAATTTTCTACTATAATGAATTTTGAATTAAAACGGATGTTAGCCGAAAAGACCAAAAACCTAATTTCAAATTACATCTCCCCGAAAAGAACCAAAAACCTAATTTCAAATTACAAAAATATGTACATGGAGGTAGTCCAATAACTTCTCTTTGAGAAAGTTAAAAGACATATGGCTGCATGTCGTCGAATTTGGCGCACATATGACAAAAGAGATGGAAAGAAAAAATTTTGGCAACAAGACAACTGCGAAAGCCCTCACCTGGGCCTATCCTCCTTTGCGGACTACGCGGGAGGCCACGATTTTATTCGAAAACGTCGCTTCGGGTTAAAAATTATAAAAAACTTGCTTCTAAATAAATACTTGTAATATGTAAATTTACATGTTTTGAGAGGCGTTTTTGAAATCACTAATCTCCGTTTTAAAAATAAACGTCGTCAATTCACGGGAGTCCGTACAATGTCGCGGATTTTTCGGCGTCGCCAAGCAATTAGGATGGATTAAGCTTAATGGGAGAGGCGATTAGCGTTTCGGCTTCCCACGGCCTCCATGAATATTTAGGTTTCCGGGCACCGCTTCCGCTCTCCATTCACGCTTTTGACTCCGAAACCGTCAATTCTCAATGAACTTTTCATTGAGAAACAATAATTTCTTTAAATATCCATCTATTAGGTGTACAAAATGAAACTCAGCCCCAGGGTAAATTTGAATTTTGTAGATTTTAGCCGAGTTTCATTTTGTACACCTAGTAGTTCATTTTTTCAAAATTTTAAACATTTTAGGCGTTAAAGTCCATCAAAAGTTGACCTTCTCCGTGTAAGTAGGTTATTGAAGTATAACCATTAAGAAGGTTAATTTTTAAAGGCTTGTAAATCGTAAACCGTTACAGATATTGAAAAAATGCACTAAATAAAATCTGTTGGAAATTTGATTGTCTTAATTTTTATCTATTCATTTTTCTCTAGGACGCACTGTTTTCAAGATAAATTTATTTAAAAAAAAATTATTTTCCGAAAATGGTGCATCCTAGAAAAAAATAAATAAGTACAAATTTATAGAGAATTAAATTTCCTAAAATTTTTATTTGTTAGGTGTACAAAATGAAACTCAGCCACAGGGTAAATTTGAATTTTGTAGATTTTAGCCGAGTTTCATTTTGTGCACCTAACATTTTAGGTAGATTTCTTTTCTTCAAAAATCTACCTATTGTAATGTACCAAGTAGTCGCAGATTCAAAAAATTTTCTATACGTTTTTCGTTTCATACCTCCTGGACCCCAAAACCATCCTCAGTTGAAAAGTTTATATATATTATATATATATTAGCACGATAACTGGAGCAATTTAATGTGAGGGTGACGATATCGGTTTTAGAGCTTTTATCTCAATAGCTCGGACGAGTTCGTTAATGGCTGAAATCGGACCAGCGATTCACCTACTTTACTTAGGGCTTAAAAGACAAAATTGGCATTTTCTATTGAAATCCTAGTCCTTTTGCAAAAAAAAACTTTAAGACCTCTGCGAGGGCGTGTAAAAAATTAATTAAAGCAGGTTGGACGAGCCAGGCGCAAAATATTGAACTAGCTAAACTTTAAAAAAAATTTGAATTTATACCGGGAAATTATTAAATATTTTATTAATAAAATTATCAGATGTTTTCTAGGGACTCAGTGGCGCAATTTTTCTTATATCATCATTTTATAACATAATTATATATTTGTGTTATACATATTAATTTTAATCATGAAAAGAAATCTACCTTTTAGTCCCTGCTACCGCAGGGTCATTATTTTAGGTAGATTTTTTTTATATGTCTGTGGGTTGCGTGTTGTTAAAAACAGTAGTCTTTTGAATAACCAAATTACCGAGTTAGGTGTGGTAAGGCACTAAACTGGGGGTAAAAAAGACCAACAAAGGCCCTAATCTATTCAGATTTTTTTTAAAGGAAACTTTTTTTAAAACCTCGGACTACCGCGCGGTAACCAGGTAGCAATTCCATTAGGGTCCAAATTATGCTGTCCCGGATTTAGAAAGCTTCTGATTACTATCTATAAAACTTAGGTAACTATTGAAATTCTGAGGATTACCGCCGACCCCTTTTTTTCTGAGCACTTCAAGGCCGCAACGTTCCTCCAAAAAGTCTGTTATCTGTCTTAAACCGAGAAAAACTGTAGAAAATGAGTAAAAATTGAGTTTATTCGTGTAAAAAAGGAGAAAAGCTCCCGAAAATGCGAAATTTAACCAGCTTTGTTCCGGTTTGAAAGTGGTTTGAAACTTCAGGAGCATGCGCAAAAGGATTTGACATCAAATTAGACGTCGTTAAAATCGTTTGTCCGTCATATCTTAAGTCATCTGTCGTCAAATTTGACGTGCAAATCCTTCTGCGCATGCTGCAGGAGTTTCAAACTCCGTTTGGAACGAAGCTATGGTGAAAATACCCCGACTCCTTTAAAATTTTAGGGGAAAACCTCGTTTTTGAAGACTATAAGACGCTTTTATCCCCGGTTTCCAGAGATTTCTGTCAAGTTTTTCCGTGCGTCCACTGGCAAATCGAAACAGCGGTTCAATTTGCACATTTCACTCGAATAAACAAATGTGGTTTTCAAAAAAACACTTTCAGGTAAAATTTCGGTCCTACGGTCATCTATTTATCAGTCATCCACTCGAAAAACCCGCAACCTTACACTTGTCAGAAAAAGGGGTTTAAAATTCTTCGAGAGCAGCTGCTCACAGCAACAGCAGGTAGAGTTTACCGCAACGGAAATTCCAACGCTGTTGACAAACAGGGACGAGCTTAACTCGTGACGGGCGTTTATTATATTGGAGAGAGAAAAAGGGGTTCTTTGCCTTTCTTCCACCTGCTGAGAAATACAAAAAAAAATTTTTTTAATCAATTTTTATGAATAGCGAGAGTTCTTGAATGAAATGACGTCATGGCGAAATCGCTTTCGATCTCCCTCGATCACCTGTTGCTCTAGTAAAATAGCATCTGCTCCTATTTCGTAATTAACTGTTACGTCAAACCCAAAAGCTCCCAGCCAATTTTTCGTTTTATTCTATTTTAAAAGAAACCTAACATTTTATAAGTAACCTAACCCTAAACTTCTACCATCTAAGAGTTCGCGTGTTCTTATGTATTTTAGAAGGCGATGTTGGAAGATGCTACAAGACTCTTAAATTACCGATTTATGTCATGTTAAATGACTTATTAAGAACCACTAAATTATATCAAGAATGATTTTCCCATAATTATTCCACGATGTTCCTCTTTCTATTTTATGGTTATTACGCCGTGATTGTCGGTTTTTTCTGGCTTCTTTCATTCTTTTTTTTTTTTACGTTTAATGGTGTATTAAAAGCCACGTGGTAATGGACACGTGTGGATCCCGTTTCTTGAAGGAGCGAGTCCGGAGCGGGTCGCACCTGCTCTTCTTTCCCACGGATCGAGACGCACCCCTCCGCTCGCCCCTCTTATGGCGACCCACCCGCACGTTTTTTTCGAGGACCACTCGTCATCTGGCCAATTAGCGATCACTGATAAACAATTTAATCATTTTGGCCTTCTTTCTTCGGAGTCCGACGGATTAGAGTGATTGGCTTTAGTCAATGAGGAAAGGAGGGATCTATGAAATTTTGCAACTTTTTCATATTTTGGGAAATCGGTACTTTACCCGATGGTTCCCAAAACGAGATAATTATACCCGATGGTTCCCGGGCCGAAAATTGCAATATACCGATGGTTCCCGGGCTGAAAATTGCAATAACCCGATGGTTCCCGGGCTGAAAATTGCCACATACCCGATGGGTCCCGGGCCGAAAATTGCAACATACCCGATGGTTCCCGGGCTGAAAATTGCCACATACCCGTTGGTTCCCGTGCCGAAAATTGCAATATACCCGATGGTTCCCGGGCAGAAAATTGCAATATACCCGATGGTTCCCGGGCTAAAATTGCAACATACCCGATGGTTCCCGGGATGAAAATTGCCACATACCCGTTGGTTCCCGTGCCGAAAATTGCAATATACCCGATGGTTCCGGGCAGAAAATTGCAATATACCCGATGGTTCCCGGGCTGAAAATTGCCACATACCCGTTGGTTCCCGTGCCGAAAATTGCAACATACCCGATGGTTCCGGGCTGAAAATTGCCACATACCCGTTGGTTCCCGTGCCGAAAATTGCAATATACCCGATGGTTCCCGGGCTGAAAATCGCAACATACCCGATGGTTCCCGTGCCGAAAATTGCAACATACCCGATGGTTCCCGGGCTGAAAATTGCCACATACCCGTTGGTTCCCGTGCCGAAAATTGCAATATACCCGATGGTTCCGGGCAGAAAATTGCAATAACCCAAAGGTTCCCGGGCTGAAAATTGCCACATACCCGATGGTTCCCGGGCTGAAAATTGCAATATACCCGATGGTTCCCGGGCAGAAAATTGCAATAACCCAAAGGTTCCGGGCTGAAATTGCCACATACCCGTTGGTTCCCGTGGCGAAAATTGCAACATACCCGATGGTTCCCGGGCTGAAAATTGCCACATACCGTTGGTTCCCGTGGCGAAAATTGCAACATACCCGATGGTTCCCGGGCTGAAAATTGCCACATACCCGTTGGTTCCCGTGCCGAAAATTGCAAATACCCGATGGTTCCGGGCTGAAAATTGGCACATACCCGTTGGTTCCCGTGCCGAAAATTGCAATATACCCGATGGTTCCCGGGCTGAAAATTGCAACATACCCGATGGTTCCGGGCTGAAAATTGCACATACCCGTTGGTTCCCGTGCCGAAAATTGCATTATACCCGATGGTTCCCGGGCAGAAAATTGCAATATACCCGATGGTTCCCGGGCTGAAAATTGCAACATACCCGTTGGTTCCCGTGCCGAAAATTGCAACATACCCGATGGTTCCCAGGCTGAAAATTGCAATATACCCGATGGGTCCCGGGCTGAAAATTGCCACATACCGATGGGTCCTGATATATTATAACAGTGAGTGTCTTAAACACATTTGTGGTGTTGGGTTTGAAATGTTCTTCATTGATACCTGTGTTGCAAATAAACACGGGAACCATCGGGTATGTCGCATTACTAGAAGCGGGAGCCATCGGGTATATTTGATTTGACCTACTTGTCTCCGGGAACCATGGGGTATCCAACCGGGAAATCAAAATTCAGTTTCAGTTATCCCTTTCCCTCAGAAGCCCTTTCTTTGCTGAAAAAAAAAACCTTTTGACCCTCGACGCCCGATAAAGAGTTTCTCGGCCACAGTCTACACCTTCTAGCCATCCCACTAAACTTGAGGACACATTATTTCTTAAGAAAGGGAGAAAAACAATTGATTTTGTCGCGAAAGAGGGGTTGATTTTTTCCCTCTTCTCCTCAATGGGAGGTCAGGTGTTGGCCGGAAGTGTTCACGGAACTCCGCAACAGGTTCCGCTATTAAAAATTTAAAGGGAAGAGGGGTGAGTTTTCATTCAATTCCTTACTTCCGGCCCCTCAATGACTTTTTCGATCAATGAGTTCAACGCCGTTCGCCCTAAAACTTGGCTCTTTTCTTCAATTTTAAGACTTAAAAAAATATCTTTACTTTGATAAGGGTGTTAAGTCACGCTCCAAACTGTTGACAAACAATCGGAGGGAAAAAAAGGGTACACAAAAAAAGCAGAAGTAATGGCAGAAGGAATTGATAAAGATAAAAGGTGAGAGAGTGAGATAAAGATGGAAGGTTCGTCGTCGCTCCGCCGTGGGAAAGAGAGGCAGGTGGCTCGGAAGAACACCTTCGGACCCGGTCGAGTGGCGTTTTATTTGTTTACCTTTCCACTCTTTCCTACCGTGCTACGCTCCAGATTTAACTTTCCGACCCAGAACCGCCAATTACCGACCGGGAAGATCTCGTTTCTCCCCGATAGGCCCACTCCTTCACACCTTCTAATTCTCCTCACAATATTTTTATTTCATTTATTCTTGAATATCAGTGATTATATTAATTATCCATTTAAAAAAAAAAAATTTCTATCATGGTAATATATTTTTTTTCTCTCTTTAACCTTCCCCATTAGTTTGTCCAATTTCCTTTTCCCGAGAAAGAAAATAATAGGCCCTCCAGAAGAAAATGAGTGAAGCCAGGTAGTAGATTGGAATTTAAAAGGCTTACGTGTAATTCCAGGGCGTAATTGGATTTTACGGAATTTCAAGTAATTGCTCCGTGTATGGCTGCGGTCACGCTTCTTTCGGAGACGTTGGGTTTTCGACGAGATTTTAAGTGTTTGGATTTTTGGAATGAAAAGTATTTAGTCCTTAAAAAAGTACTAGTTTGAAGTGCTTCCAACGAAAACTTCCTTAAAGAGAAGGAAAATATAGGAGGGGGAAGTATAACGGGAGAAAGTTTACATAGGGGGAGTATAAAGGAGGGGGAAGTATTTTTAATTTAGAATTTTTTGCAAAAAAATGTTATACCTACTTAAATGTGTTTTTTTTTTCGAAAAATTTTCCAAGTTTTATTATTATTTATTTCAATTTTCCATTTTTTTTCTAAGTTTTTTTTTTCTCTCCAAAAATTTACAATTTTGTTTCAATTTTTTTCTCGAATTTTCAGTTTTTTTCCAATTTTTTAAAACTTTTTTCAAAAAATAGCATCAAGGTAGAAATGATGGGCTTTTGCCCAAGGGATGTGTATCATGAGTGGAAGTATAAATTGCTCCCTACTAGTGCTCCCCTAGTACTAGTCTGGAGCTGGCCCCGACGGGAACTTCCTTAAAGAGAAGTATCTATATAGGAGGGGGAAGTATATGGGAGGAGAAGTATAACGGAGTGGGAAGTATGTGGGAGGGGAAGTATAACGGAGGGGGAAGTATAACGAACGGGGAAGTATAACGGAGGGGAAAGTATAAGGAAGGGAGTATAACAGAGGGAGAAGTATAATGGAGGGGGAAGTATAAGGGAACGAAAGTATAAAGGAAGGGGATGTAGTAGGGAGGGAAAGTATAAAGGAGAATTTTCCAAGTTAGTTTTTTTCAAAAAAATTTTCGGGCTTTTTTTTTTTCGAAAATTTCTAAGTTCTTTTTTTCGAAAAATTTTCTATGTTTTTTTTTGAAAAATGTTCTAAGTTTTTTTTGTCCGAAAAAAAAAAATTTTTTTTTCAAAAAATTTCAAAGTTTTTTTTCGAAAAATTTTCCGGGTTTTCCTTTTTTTTTTTTTTCGAAAAATTTTCTAAGTTTTTTGTAAAAAAAAAATTTTTTTTTTTCGAAAAATTTTCCGGGTTTTTTCTTCTTTTTCTTTTTCTTTTTTATTTTTTTTGAAAAATTTTTAAGTTCTTTTTTTCGAAAAAATTTTTTAAGTGTCGAGTAGAAATAATGGGCCTTTGGCCTAGGGATGTGCTTCTCGTAAAGGGTAGAAGTACGAAATTCTCCCTACTAATAAAAATAGTAATTAAAAAGTGGCAATTTTTTTGCACCAAAAATTCTTAAAAAATATAAGGAGTAATTGGTGAAAATTTGGTGAAAATCGGATTTTTTTAATAAAATCTAAAAAATAAAAAATATAAGGAGTATTTGGTGAAAATCGGACCACAAAGATTGTTAAAGATCCGTAATCGATTTGACCCTCCGGGGTCTGGAAGACCCTTCTCCTAAATCCGAAGTGGGGGGTAAAACATAACTTCTAGGAAGTTAAAAACGGTTGGTCTCTAAAAAAGATTTTTTTTTCTTGAATGGACGCAGTTTCGCAACATTTCTTTTTTTGCCGATCGTTGGTACGTGACCGTCGGTAAGTTTTACGGTATTAACGGTCGGATGTGACTTGTAAGCCGTGCGAAGTGATCTCGGATCACGAGCTTCCCTTTTGTTATTGGGCGTGGTGCAACAAACTCGCCTTCATTCAACAAAATGTCTATTCAAGCGGCCCTTCTGACTCCCAAAAGTAAATCTTTCAAACTTCTTTTTACCTCCTCTTCAACTCTGTCATAATCGCTCAATTTTATGCTGAAAGAAAACAAGCTTAACCTTGAATTCATCTTCATCGCCAACAACACTTTATTCAGGAGATTTATTGTTTTGGACATCTATGGTAATTTTAGGAAGCCAATTTTTGACTAATCGTATGCGACGATCAAATCATTGTTGGTTTCTACTGTTTTCTCTGTCTTAAGGGGGTGAGATTTTTTAAATCGAATTTTAAATCGATTCTATCGATTAGGAAACCCCATAGACCAGTGTTTCTCAACCTTTTTGAAGACTGCGCCCCCTGTAACAAGCTTTTAGCGACGCCGCCAAGGGGAGCTTGAAAACGGGAGCCGGATTATAGGTTTTCGGTCCAAAGGGCCGGATTATGGCTTTCCGACCAGTGTTCCAGAATATAGGTTTTTTTTTTGGACCAAAGGGCCGGATATGGTTTTCCGACCGAAGTTCCAGAATATAGGTTTTTTTAACCAAATGGCCGGAATATAGGTTTTCCGACCAAAGGCCGGTTATAGGTTTTCGGACCAAAGTTACAGAATATAGGTTTTTTTAACCAAAGGGCCGGAATATAGGTTTTCCGACCAAAGGGCCGGATTATAGGTTTTTCGGATCAAAGGGCCGGATTATAGGTTTTTTGGACCAAAGGGCCGGAATATAGGTTTTCCGACCAAAGTTCCAGAAGAGGTTTTTTTAACCAAAGGGCCGGAATATAGGTTTTCAGATCAAAGGGCCGGATTATAGGTTTTTGGACCAAAGGGCCGGAATATAGGTTTTCCGACCAAAGCTCCAGGATATAGGTTTTTGAACCAAAGGGCCGGAATATAGGTTTTCCGACCAAAAGGCCGGATTATAGGTTTTCGGACCAAAGTTACAGAATATAGGTTTTTTTAACCAAAGGGCCGGAATATAGGTTTTCCGACCAAAGGGCCGGATTATAGGTTTTCGGATCAAAGGGCCGGATTATAGGTTTTTTTGGACCAAAGGGCCGGAATATAGGTTTTCCGACCAAAGTTCAGAAGAGGTTTTTTTAACCAAAGAGCCGGAATATAGGTTTTCGGATCAAAGGGCCGGATTATAGGTTTTTTTGGACCAAAGGGCCGGATTATAGGTTTTCGATCAAAGGGCCGGATTATAGGTTTTTTTGGACCAAAGGGCCGGAATATAGGTTTTCCGACCAAGCTCCAGAATAAGGTTTTTTGAACCAAGGGCCGGAATATAGGTTTTCCAACCAAAGGGCCGGATTATAGGTTTTCGGACCAAAGTTCCAGAATATAGGTTTTCGGACAAATTAAAAAAAGGACTCCCCTAACGCCCCCCAGCCACTTAGGCGTTATTTGCATAACCCCCAGTAACTTCTCGCCGCCCCAGGGGGGTGGTTACTGCCCCCGTTGATAATCATTGCCATAGACAAATGAAAAGTGCCCGCTATTTTTTTGTTGTTTTTACATTTCCTCAATAATCGTGTTTTTTACCTAACGGAACAAATATCTCAGGATGTACTGCACTATCAGTTTGATTCTTTTTTTTCAATTGACGCAGAATCGCCTAATCTAAATTATATCCAGGCAAATTTAAAATTCATCGATTAGCTAGTTTATTAAGTGTACAAAATGAAACTTAGCCACAGGGTAAATTTGAATTTGTAGATTTTAGCCGAGTTTAATTTTGTACACCTTGTAGTTCATTTTTTCAAAAATTTTAAACATTTTAAGCGTTAAAGTCCATCAAAAGTGACCTTCTCCGTGTAAGAAGGTTATTGAAGTAAAACCATAAGAAGGTTAATTTTTAGAGGCTCGTAAATCGTAAACCGTTACAGATATGAAAAAATGCGCTAAATAAAATCTGTTGAAAATTTAATTCTCTTTAATTTTTATTCTATTCATTTTTTCTCTAGGACGCACGGTTTCAAGATAAATTTATTTTAAAAAAAAATTATTATCCGAAAATGGTGCATCCTAGAAAAAAATAATTAAGTAGTACACAATTTATAGAAAATTAAATTTCCCTACAAGTTTTATTTATTAGGTGTACAA
>JACGAQ010003827.1:0-23574 GCA_014119065.1 Orius insidiosus | reverse complement strand
CATCATGATTGAGAGGAGCAGGAGGTCCATGGTATCTGTACTGCGGCTGTTCATGATGAATTTGATGCTTTGCTCGTGACTTATGTGCTTATAACTTTGGTTTTCATCATAACTTTCGTGCTTATCGTCATGTCCTTTTGGAGCTTTTGCACTGAAATTACAAGATTAGTTTGGACGTTTATTATAAATTCTTTTATAATATACAATGCTTCATAAAGAGCAGCCAGACGTTCTTCTTTAAGATGTTTGACTTCAGGAGTTTCTGCTACTGTTCCATCATGGTTCAAAGGAGCCGGCGGCCCGTGATAATGTCCAGATTTGATCAAATCATATGACCTTTTACTTCTGTCATGATAATAAAAATCTTTTTTCGCTTTTGCGCTATAAAAATGTAAATTAAAAGTATTCAAGTTTAATTTTTGGACTTACAATCCTTCAGCTAATGCAGCCAATCTTTCGGCTTTAATGTGTTTACTTCTTCAGTTTCGGCGACTGTTCCATCATGATTGAGAGGAGCAGGAGGTCCATGGTATCTGTATTGCGGCTCATGTTTTTCATGATGAATTTGATTAGTTTGCTCGTGACTTATATGTTCATAACTTTGTTTGTCGTCTTCATAAGTTTCGTATTTATCTTCATGTCCTTTGGGAGCTTTAGCACTAAAAATATAAAATTAGTTTACTTTTATTAATTAGTTAAATGATTTACAATGCTTCAAAGAGCAGCCAGACGTTCTGCTTTAAGATGTTGGACTTCAGGAGTTTCTGCTACTGTTCCATCATGGTTCAAAGGAGCCGGCGGCCCGTGGTAATGTCCAGATTTGATCAAATTATAAGACCTTTTACTTCTGTCGTGATAATAAAAATCGTTTTTGGCCTTTGCGCTGTAAAAATTGATAAATTGATACATCTTCAGATTACATTCAGACGTACAATCCTTCAGCTAATGCGGCTAATCTTTCGGCTTTTATGTGTTTAACTTCTTCGGTTTCGGCGACTGTTCCATCATGATTGAGAGGAGCAGGAGGTCCATGGTATCTGTACTGAGGCTTTTCATAGTGGACTTCATTTTTATGTTCATAACTTTCATGCTTATAACTCCCGTGTCCTTTCGCTTTCGCACTAAAAGAATAATTAGTTTAAAGTTTAATTAACAGAAAAAAAAAAATTTACAATGCTTCATGAAGAGCAGCAAGACGTTCGGCTTTTAGATGTTTCACTTCAGGAGTCTCAGCGACAGTTCCGTCGTGATTTAAAGGAGCTGGTGGTCCATGATAGTGGCCGAAAATCTCCGAAACGCACAGGGCGAACGTCGCCAAACTTAGAGCACGAAACATTTTCATCCTTTTTTACTCTACAAACTGAAGAACATGAGCTTTATATACGTCGATCACTATGCAACATCCCCTTCTCTCCGTGAAACACGCGTTGACTAACGTACGCTAAAAACAATGGGGTAACCGCTTCTCATTATCGAATTCCAATGAAAATTGGGTTTACTTTTCGTCACAGTGCATTTTTAATTTCGAGTTTTATGGCGTTTTCAACTAAATGTCTTAAAATAAGTTTTTTTTTGCGTTATCTTATGTAATTACAATTCCTTTCAAATTAGAAGGCTTCAAATAATTGTTTTTAAACGAAAAAATGGTTATATCAAACTTGGATATTTTTAAAAATTAAGTCACATAAAATGAAAAAATATTACCCAATGTTTTATTATTTTCGATAACTTGTGTTCGTTAAATCGTTGGTTTTGCAAAGTTGCGATATTTATGTCGCTTAAAAAATTTTGACACGTTTCCCACAAAGAAAACCACAAAAGCTCCAAAGGTTTCATTCGTCTTTTATAGTCAACGGTAAAAAATATTTACATAAGAAACGTTTAGATATTTTTTTTCCTTCCAATTAATGTTTTGACCGCCGTGTTTTTCTTTCTCAAACACGCCCACTCATTTTATTTAAATACGATTTTAATTCATCCCAGCCTTTTCCCTTTTGATGTACCTAACTCATCACTTATGAATTAGAAAAGCCGTTTAACCTCTTCGTCACCCCTTCCACCACTTGTACATGAACGCTTTAAGTCGTTACAACTCCATTTTCGTGGAACTTAAATTGTTACAAGGCAGATTGAATTAATTACTTCGCTATTGTTTACAAAGTGCGTAAAGACAGTTTTCCATTTATAAAAAGCTCTTTATACTCACTTATTTCCCTCTACTTCCAAAAAAATAAAATCATTTTTTGGGTTATAGATCATGCGTAATCTCGCAAATGGGGAACGTATATTTGTTGCAATTAAAAGTTACAGAGGGAGAAAGAAAAAAAAAACGGATATTCGGCGTAATACGCCTCATCAGGTGGACTATTTCCTTATTTTTCATTCTCCTACACTTTTTATTTGACTTTCATTAGACGGTATTATGGGTGTAGTGACAATTAGGAGATAGTGGGGTTGGGGAGGGTGCCGAATAAACGGATAGTTTGTCCACCTTCCCGCAGGGTCCATAATACCGTCTAATGAAAGTCAAGTAAAAAGTGTAGGAGAATAAAAAATAAGGAAATAGTCCACCTGATGAGGCGTATTACGCCGAAACCGGTCGTGGAATATCCGTTTTGTTCATTCTTTCTCCCTCTGTAACTTTTAATTGCAAAATCATTTTTGATTCGTCCAGCATCTGTTTCTCGTGTGCCAATAATTGCAAGGACACATTTATTCATTTCATTTGTGATTGCCCCGCTTTTCAGGAAATGCGTCGGGCTGGCTTCGGGGATCCAATCCTATCCTTTACTCAGCTTCTATTCCTTCTCAAAGACGTAAGGTCCAAGAGTTCAAATTTTTGAAGTTGGGGACACTGTTGTTTGTATCAGATAGGATAGGAATGTTAGATGCAAAAGGTTAAGAATGTTGTGTATTTTTAATGTGAGATTTTTTTATTTTTATTTTTTTTGTGCTGTTGTTTGATTTAAAAGAGAAACTAACATTATGAAAACCGATTAATCTATTCGGGTAATGTTAAATTATTTATCTCCTTCTAAAGATGATCACTTTGAGAGTATCGCTCGACTATCGTCCTGGAAACCCATTTTAAATTGTTTTCCTGGCGAGTTTCTCGACTTATGGTTTTAAAATATCACTTTAATGCTTTGTTTTTCCCCCTTAACTATTCGTCGAAATTGGCCGCTTTTCTCACTTTTTTTTTTCTTTTACGTTTGGCAAAATTCATTTTTCACTCAAATGGTTGTTCCCTCATGCTTTTGAGACGAATTTTTTTCTGCTCTTTTGCTGGATTTTTATTTATTTTTCAAACTATATTTTAAATAGTTTATAAAGCAACAATGGCAGCCACCTACCAGATTTTACCAGATAGATATGAAGTAGTTACCCGTCAACCTACTCTTGTCAAGAGGTAAACAATATCAACTTCAAGTCCGAAATATAATGTTGGTATGATCTGTGTTATTGTGGACATTCAATATTTGGTCGCATTTCGAAATTGCTTGTTATCGCGTTTGTGGAGTGGGATGGATATGACAAATTGACAGAATATGTCTATTTTGGTTTGGTGATACGATGCTAGGATAATAATGAACGGAAGATTTGAAACCAATCCTTCGAAATTTAGGGTTTGAAAGATTAGGCAGAATTTAATTTCTTCTAATTATTTTTTGATAGACCATTAAAATAATTAATATCAGTATTCTATGCTTTTTTATTTTATTTTTGTGAGGGTACGAAGAATCTTAGAATTCGAATAAAATTGTATTTTAAAAATTAGGTTTGTGGATCAACAAGTGGATAAAAAACAAAATTTCATGTATCGAATTTGTATATCACAGTTTAGGTTGCTTGGTCGTAAGGAAAACGACAGCTGGAACTGATGGACGAAAAAATTAGTTAGTTACTTCTCCCTTTCGTTTGTATTCTTCTTCGTAATTAACTTGAGGAGCTTTCGCGCTGAAAAAAAGAAAGAAAATTAATTGATTTTCACAATTTAAAACGTCTAAAACTTACTAAGCATCGATGAGGGCATGGATTCGGACATTTTTTAAATGTTTGACTTCAGGGGTGTCGTCCACGCGCCCGTCAGGCTTCAGTGGAGCACCTTTTGACGCCTTTGCGCTGAAAAAAAAAGGAAAAAATTCATTATTTGGACGGTTGATTGAAAATAAAATGATTACAATGCATCTGCGACGGCTGCCAAATGGGCTTCTCTCAACTGGACAACTTCCGGAGTTTCGGCGACTGTTCCGTCCTGATTCAGCTGGACAGGTTCGTATTCGATTTCGTAATCCTCTCTTTTTCGAATCGTGTGATATCCTTCCGGTATTTTAGGAGCTTTTGCGCTAATAATAAAAGTATAAAATCTCATTTTTAAAAAAAAAAATTGAATGTACTATGCGTCGTAAAGTGCTTCCAGATGTGCGGCAGTGGCGTGTTTTACTTCAGGCAAGTGGTCGACGCTGCCTTCGTGATTGAGTGGCGGACCTTTTGGAGCTATCGCGCTAAAAATACAATCGATCAATGTTCAAAATGAAGAAAAATATTACAAAGCCTGTTGGAGTTGGGCGATCCTTTCGGCTTTTAATTGAGCGACTTCGGGCGTATCGGCGACCGTCCCGTCGTGGTTAAGAGGAGCCGGAGGACCGTGGTATCTATAGTCTTTATATTCGTCATAATATTCTTGCGGAGAACGTTTCATCCTTTGAAAATGGTCAGTCGAACCGTCATTTGAGACTTCATTTTCTGGAACCCTTGCTCTGATTTAAATAAAATTATTTTTGTTTTCATATTTTAAATTTTATACAATGCTTCAGCAACTGTTCTCATATAATTCAGTTCAAGTTCTTTCAAACCGTTATCACTGAATGCCTCTCTTTTATTAACGTAATGAGTCCCATGTGCTTTCGCGCTGAAAGATCAAACATATTATTTATGATATTTAATAAATACGTACAAAGCTTTCGCGAGAGTTTCCACGCGTATTTGTTTGAGTTCACGGACGTCTGGAGTGTCTGCGACGGTACCGTCGTGGTTCAAAGGAGCTGGTGGTCCATGATATCTTAATCCATCATCTATGTGTTCATAACTTAAAATAAAAGGGACCAAATTTATAATTCATTCAGTCATAGGTTCGAATCCACAGGGTCATAATTTTTTTAAATCTTTCTCACCGGTCATGATATCCGTGTAATGTTTTTTCCAAACGCGGTACCGCGCCGCCCGCTTTTGCCAACTTCTCGTAATGATCTAATTTCGCATGAGCGACTTCAGGAAGGTCGACGACGACTCCGTCTTTCCCTAAAGGAGCATCATAGGACGAAACGACGACAAACAACGCACAGAACTGAAAAAAACGGTAAAACCCACTTTCTAAAAGACCAAACCACTCACTATAACTTTCATTTTTTTTCTTCTTCCTCTCGAACCGATCCGGCGGCCAAGACTAACGAACTTTATGTCAGGTGGTTATATATAAGAAACGCCGTGTAATCACCCCCTCCCCTCTTTTCAAACAGGAATTAGGTAACTAAACATAAGGGATGAAGTAACAATGACGAAATGTAAGCTTCTTATTTTAATCGGCCAAAAACAGGTTTTTAAACGTTGATATTGAACGTTAAAAACACTAGAATCATCAAAGATGGGCTGGTAAACACAACAACAAACAGTAAACTTTCTTAGTAGAGTAGGTAGTACTGATAGGTAGGTAATCCTTTACAATCTCCTTTTACAATTGGACAAAACGGGATTATCTCAGCTTTCTCAGCTGATATCATTGAAACAAACCTTCTAAAAATCATGTTTTTATTTTTTGATTATTTTCTTTGCTTTGACTGGCGCCTATGGTAGCTACGTTTGGATGAAAGAAAAGAAATTTTACATTTCTTGATCACCGTTTATCTTATTAAATGAGGAAGTCACGGATAAATATCATTTCAACCTTGAAACTTTAATAATTCAATTAAATTGCAACAATTTAACAGTACAGCGTCTTTTATTCGTTTAAAATTAGTCTCGGAACGAAATTTCTATGTAAAAATCGACATTCACCAGATCCATAAGCTTCAAAACTATTCCGATCCAGTATATCAGGTATCGTAAAAGGCGAAAGGTGTGAAGGTCGAAACCCCCTTTCATATGCAGTTTCTGTGTCAAATTGTACGGGGAAAAAAATTGTTTTTTTTTCTGCATTAATTGAAAATGTAGTAGGTTAATTTTAAAATAATTATCAAGTTTTAGAGTCCATCAAGTTTTAATCCCTTGCGATGAGGGTAAACTTGACAGTCTTATTATAAAAGTTTTCAGGTGCCTCCTTTTTTCCCCCCTTTGCACTCTCCCTGCCTTATTAATTTGCTTAGGAATTTTATCAGATATCCAATTACATGAAGATGTTACTACCATTTTTAAAATTATATTTTCTAATGTTGGAATGAATTACATGATAAAATATTTAATTAAATTAACATAAAATCGTATTTTGAAAGAGGAAAAGCCGAAAAGAAAAAAAATCGTCACGGATTGATTGTTAAAAAAATCATATTTTCTTATGAAATTAAAATGTTTTTTATAGTTTTAAATAATTTTTTGTTGGGAAAGAGCCGATCCGGACCAAGAAGGCGCTGAAGTGGCTACTACTGACCTCAATCTAGGCACAGGGACGATGTTGTACGTGTAAGGGCCGAATCTACAAAATAATGTTAGAAAGGAACGGTTATTTTTATGAAATATTTGCTTACGCTGGTTTGACGTAGACAAGTTGAGTGTTCTGAGGATTGGTCCAGCCCGGAGCAATTATATTATTTTGAACTCCTCCGGCCTCCGCGAGCTTCCTCAAATGGTCCGCTTTTGCGGCGGCTACTTCCGGCGTGTCGGCGACCGTTCCGTCCTTGTTGAGCCTCACCGGGGCCAGCGACTCGTACACCGGATGACCCGACACGTAAACAACCACTAACAAACCCAAAATCTTAATCGAGATTATTCGAAAAGAACTCTCGAAAAATTTACACTTACGTATTTCATGTTTATTGTTTAGAGTGAATTTCAATACTGCGTTAATTATAATGGTCTTACGGCATTTTATACTTACAAGATTATGTCCCCCTTTCTATTCTACGAGGTCTTTTTATATAACTTGTGCACACTTCTTTTTTTATTTAGACATTTATGCCGATCTATCCTTGATATAGAAATTATTTCCAATGGCAGTATTTTGAAACAATTAAGTCACTAATTAGGCTTTTAAGAGTCTTCTAAAGTTGGCGGAGCATTTTGGTTCATTCACTGATGATAGCTACTCCATTCAGGCTTGAAAGAAATTAACCTACAGAAAAATATAAGATTTATGAGAATCCGCTATTTATCGTCTGGGAATGTAACCATAAAATTACCTTCTTCTACAAAAAAAAATTCTCTTGTCACCTCAGAAATTTATACACAATCGGAACGTCTCTTCACAGTTCGGTTTAGTTTCTTTCTTTAAATAATGAAAATAGTACGTTATTGATCGATTTCGTAAGGTTGCTCTTGATCTTCACCCTTTTCGAAAATGGCCTTTTCCGGTGCATTATCACGAAAAGGTGAAAGTGAACGGGAACGATTCGAGAAGCTCGAACACGTTACTATTGATCAATCTTCTTTAAGATAGTTTTTTTTTCTTTCATCTTCTTTATCTTTTCTATAGAAACTCATAAACAATATAACAATATTTTGAATTTTTTTATAGATTTTTTTTCCTTACAAGTCAACTTTTTGTAATTGGAGCAGTAAAGGCAAAATCAAGTAATTTTGTAGGTATAGGTCTCTTGTTCCCCCATACTTTAGATTTTTTTTAGCACATTTTTATAGGCCCTAAAATGTTAATGAAACTATCTTTTTCTCCATCCTTCTTCTTATTTTGTTTCCTTTCCCCCCTAATTATGTAGATTTTGAATAATATATGTAAAAGAGCACTTAAACTGTTCGCAATAAATTCAGAACTCCTAACGAGTTTCAACGAAGGTTAAAACAATATCATAGGTTGATATCGGCTGAATACGATTTAATTATTTTATGCTTTGCACCGAATTTTTATATAATTTTAGAAGGATTTTCGTTGATCAAGTTCTCATTTTACAAAGTTTTCGTCACTTTCCTGATTTGAAAGATTTTTACTCAATTTTGTTGCCAAAGAATAATTTATAGGGATTTTTAGGTGATTTTTTACTGGATTTTTGGGCCTTAAGTTAAGCCTTAATGAAGTGGCTTAAGAAGCCTCTTAGGGTTCACAACTACAAAGAGCTAGAAAAATCCTTTTATTTTTTCAATAGATAATTGTTTTTAAGGGAGCTTTGTTTATGAAACGAAATTATGAAAAATGATAAGGTGAAAGAGGCTTTGCCGAAATTAGTCCTTTTAAGCTTGACGCGGACCCCTCCTTTGGCTTTTCTTTTAATAAAAACGGTCCCTAATGGATTTATTACTTCCCGAAAGCTTAGGGTTGAAATTTTAATGAAGGGTGGGAGAATAATCTACTCCAGAGATTTTATCCTCGATTCGGTAATAAAGTTTATAGGCGGGTATTTTAATGAGGTGCATTATAAAGTCCCCGTTGGGATTCGCCGTCTTTTCTTCGCTTTTCCTAACTTATTTCTTTTTATTCTGTCGTTCTAGAGAGGAAAATTTTTCTGCATGTTTTTTCAGGCATCTCGTAGGCGATTTCTTTGAGTCTCAGACTCTCTTAAAGTTTCAAAAATCTCGAAAAAAACGAAAACTAAACTTTAAGTTGAAGATAAAAAAATATATCGCTAGTGTTAAAAAATTTATTTATTTAAAAAACTTTAGTCGATTTATGGCTTCTTTGTGGGCGTTGAAATGTTCTTGTTTTCGTGATAAAATTTCGGACGTGTCGGCTACCGTTCCGTCTCTGTTTAACGGCGCGTTTTCGATAATTTCACCTTTTTGGTTCTTAAATGTCTGTTTGATGTAAGCGTTTCCAGGAAAGGCCGCGAAATGGCGTTCCTTCTCTTGCTTCACTTCTTCCGTGTCACCGACAGTGCCTGTCATAAAAGTTGAATATTCTTTAAAATAAACTTTTTAAAAATTAAAACAAACCATCAGCGTTTAAGGGTGCCTCAGGTCCCCTCCAGACTCCCGGAGTTTGACAAAAGAAGAAGGGAGAGCTTGACCGAAATTAGGTATTTTGGTTGTGTCTGTCGTTTCGGCTCTTCGGAGGGCTTCTTGGTACGCTTCGAAATGAGCCTTTTTGGCCGCAATCACTTCCGGAGTTTCGGGAACTGTAGGAGATACTGAAGCGAAATACGATGCTGGACGTCCCCTCCGGCTTTGACAAGCTCCGACAACCTCGCCGCCTTCACGGCTGCCACCTCCGGCGTATCAGCCACCGAACCATCCTGATTAACTACCACCCAGTTACCCATCGTCAGCGATATCGCTCCAACCAAAAAAGCAAAAATAACCTACACAAAAATTATAATTATATACCACTTTGAAAAATAATCACTTACCTTCATTTTATTTCTTTTGTCTTTAAAATGAAAAAAATAATTTTTTTCTTTCTTTTTATAGTCAAACTCCCCCACTTAAATACTTTATCTTCATCAAATTCTTGTTGATATAAATTAGCGAAAGCTCAGAAAAAAAACCCAATTTAATTCAATTATTTATAATAAACATTGGGAATCCGCATGGTATTTTTAGGAATGACGTAGATCCTGTTTTAATAATACCTTGGGGGCAAGCAGGAATATTTCATTGTTCTTTTCAATAATTAAATTGTTCCTATTATTAGAAGAGAGTAGCTCAAATAGTTTCCTAATTAATTTTGTTTCCTTCTGAGTTTCCGCGATCCTATTGAACCTATAGATATGTGTAGGAGGCTTTAATAAGCAGAGAACTTTAAAAAATATTTTTTTTATTTATTTAATTAACAGAATTGTATGTAATGGTAGGAAAAATGGTTAACCGAGTCTCGCTAGAGCGTCTCCGTGGGCGGCGAAATGTTCGATTTTTCTAGCGACACTTCAGGCGTTTCGGCGACTGTTCCGTCGATGTTGAGGGGAGCGAGGCCGTGGTGAAGAGGCGCGAGAACTGGGACTCCTAATCTAGCACCAGCGTGCGCGGCAAAATGAATCGCTTTGGCAGCTCTGACTTCAGCGGTATCGGCGACAGTGCCTAAACAATTTTTTTAAACAGTTATTCGTATTGTAGTTTTAGAATTACCGTCGGGGTTGAGAGGAGCCGGAGGTCCCCACCATCTTCCATGTACAGCAACGGGGATGATCGAGATAAGTCCTCGAGCTTTCGCGACTTCCGCCAAATGTTGAGCTTTAGCCAAGGCGACTTCAGGTGTGTCGGCGACGGTTCCGTCAGGGTTCAAAGGTGCCCAACGTTTTCCTCGACTGAGAGCTGCCTGATGGGCGGCGAAATGGGCGGCTTTGGCGGCTTCGACTTCAGGAGTGTCGGCCATCGGGAGACCAAGACTAGCTCTGATCGAAAAATTAATTTTTGGATTAATTTTTTTTAAATATTACCTAGCATGAGCGTGGGCAGCGAAATGAATTTGTTTAGCATGTTGAACGTCAGCAGTTTCGGCAACAGTTCCATCAGCATTCAAAGGAGCTCCAGCGCTCCACCATACTGAAGGGACAGCTTGAACAGGGGCCCAACTTCCCCTAAAAATACATATTTATAAGTCTTTCAAAAACCAGTGAATCCTACCAGTGACTAATTTGAGGAACAGCGTGAATAACAGGGACAGCACCTCCGGCTTTAGCGAGCTCCGAAAGCCTGGCGGCTCTCACAGCGGCAACTTCTGGAGTTTCAGCAACCGTACCATCCGGATTCAAAGGAGCCGGAGGGTGTAGAATGTGCGACGGTAGAGCTGAAGCCACTGCCAAAACGGCAAAGAGGGCTACCTTGAAAATAAAAAATAAAATTAACACGAAAAATCCCAAAACAAATAGTTTCCCCCTACGAGCCAGTCTTGATTTAATGTTAGGCCCGTATTTGCTTTCCGCAAATATTCCGAGACTAATTAATTTAACCCTTTTACCTACGGTGTCATATTATTCTCTCCTTTCCTAGAAAATCCCATATCCTTTATAAGCAAAACGTATAATTCGATGAATTTACGATGCAAAATTTAATACAATAGACGGTAGGAGTAGGTTTCCTCCTCATAAATTATTAATTGATATATTATTTATCCTACACAAAACAAATAGCCTTTAGCTAAGGTCGCAGTTTCAAATAAAAGCTAACTACCTATATTATTCTTAAAAAATTTACTATTTCTTTATATGCAATAACTATTTTTAGGTATCAAAAAATTTATTGAGCCTTATTAGAGTAATTAAAATAATAAAAAATAGAAACTTGAGTTTTAGACACTTTGCACTATTTTGTAGTAAAAACTAGATAAATCACAAACTGCACTTTTAGCACAAACACTCTCAATACTGAAAAAATAATAAAAATAATAAACTTACAAATGATTTCATGTTGGAAAAAACACGAAAAAAAACCTCCTATGCTAGTCAAAAAGCAAGGACTGTCTGAATACGACGAGTTAAGTCTTGGTCCCCCTTTTTATATATATCTTCGAGAGCGTCAGCCTCCCTTGACATCCCCTCTCTATCATACCTATCTATCTCTTTTTCACTCCTTTTTTCTTTCCTTCTTTCTTCCAACTACAAAACATCCTTTGCATAATCCTTCAATAAAATTTTTTTATATTAAAAAGATGAAAACATGTTTCATTTAGTTGTTCATTGATTCGACGAAATTCGCCTTTAACATGACAGCTAGTTTGGAAGGCCACAGTTTCCATTAAATTACATCGAAATCGATTGATCGGAGTCTCTCTTCTCGAGCGTACGCTTACATTAACACAAACATCTAGTTATCGTATTAATCGAAAACTGGTTCCAAAAATAAAAAGTGGATATTTTATTACAGAAAAAAGTTTGTCGTTAAAAAGGAACTCTGGGATATTCCAGGTAGATGATATTAAAATAAAACAAGGATTTGACTTGCAAAATTTTTGTAGTCTTTCCCTGGAAGACCTTTTTCCAGGGACTATGGAGGGTGTCACAATAACTTCTCTTTGAGGAAGTTAAAAAAAATGTTACATAACCATCGAAATTTTTAACTTCTTTTTTTTCTAGAAATGGACATCCCCTTAGGGTTAAAACTCTCCTTGGTAATCTTTTGCCTTTACTTATTTATCATCTTTAAATTCATTGAGCCCGAAATTTTAATTAAATTTCACCAAATCTTCATTTTCTTGTAATTATTCTGGAAATTTTAAGGAATTTATGTAGGTACATTTTTTTTCGCTATTTATTTAACTTTTACTAATTCCAAAAAATCGATGATTATTATAAGACTCTTTCCCTATAATTTTCCTTCTTCATTGATATATGCTCTCTTTTGTTCCTACAAGCTTGTTTTAGACCCTTTTTTTATCATGACAGAACCTTTTAAATGGTCAAGGTCCTTATACCAAGAATATAAATTAATAAAAACTATATTATCCATAAAATAAGCACTTTTATGAAGGAAAAAAATAATCCTATCTAAACGATATACCTTAAAAAGTAAAAAGAGAAAAATTCTTGGCAAACGGCAAAACGTTTAAGTGGTATTCAAACAGAATCTAGGCAGGTATGGCTAATATTGCCATCGATTTTAAACCACTCGTATGGACGACTAGGAAATCGGCATACCGTGAACGAGTTTCAAGAAAAATGAGGATCAAGACTAAACGGTTTAACCTTTTTCTTAATATTTTTCTCGACGAATGTATAAATCCTTGGCCGTACAATGAAACGATTTAGGCCCATGAAACGTTTTAACTGTTTCTCTGGCCTATTTAAAAATGAAAAGGAATAAAAGGTAAAATTGCGGAATTCTATAAACGATCAAGGTTTACTTTCGAATTAAAGAAGTGTAAAAAAATTGATAGTTTTTCATCCCTAATTTCCATACGTAATGCATTCTTGTGAGTCTTGGCAACCAGTTTGATGAAAACATAAAATATTATGTCTAAATTTAAGGACGAATAACTTAGCAACTAAGGTGTTTTTAAATTTCAAATAAATTTACATTTTGTTTAAAAATGAATTATGCTTGTAAAGTGGAGTATCCTGTTAGGAAAATCGTAGAAAGTGATTAAAAAATGGCGACGCCACAGACAATTCTTGATTTGGATACTTGATATTTGATTTGGATACTATGGGCTATAAGATTGAAAACAATCTTTTTTTTATATTTTTTTTTAAGAACCAAAATAACTTATTTTTGGATGATAGGAGTTGGGTACAGGAAAGAAAAATACGAAAAGTTGATATTAAAAAAAAAAGATCACACTTTATTTGAGAATCATGAAAAAATGACTCGAGTCGAAAGTCGATAGGTAACGAAAAACTAGTGACTTGGTTTAACCCAATCTGGCGAGGGCATCACCGTGGGCGGCGAAATGTTCGAGTTTCTTGGCGACGACTTCAGGGGTATCGGCCATGCTTCCGTCAGCGTTGACCGGCGACCAGAGTCCGTGGATGGGAAGGGTGTATCCGGCCCTGGCGGCAAAGTGGACAGCTTTAGCAGCCCTGACTTCAGGAGTTTCAGCGACGGTACCTGTAATATAAAGACGTTCAGAGCACGTGCTACAAGTCAACATGAATTCCTTAAATTTAATCATCCGTTAAAAGATGACCGTGAATTTACGTTAATAGCCCACAAACTGGTTTTGAGATCTCGAGATATAGTAATTGGATTGAATCTCCTTGTTAGATATTCGGCAAGGTCGTATGAATTTTAAATAGAAAAATAAATTTACCATCGGGGTTGAGTGGAGCAGCAGGTCCGTAGTAATGAGGGGTGGAGATGATGGGGGCGGCAGCGACGAGAGGGACGATACCACGAGCTTTAGCGACTTCGGCAAAGTGGGCCATTTTGGCGGCGGCGACTTCAGGGTGTCAGCGACGGTTCCGTCGGGGTTCAAGGGAGCCCAACGTTTTCCACGGCTGAGAGCGGCGCTGTGGGCGGCCATATGAGCCATCTTGGCAGCGGCGACTTCGGGAGTGTCAGCGATTCCGACGTGAAGAGGAGCAGCAATAGACCTGGCTTTGGCGACTTCGGAAAAGTGGGCGGCTTTAGCAAGAGCGACTTCGGGGGTGTCGGCAACGGTTCCGTCAGCGTTGAGGGGAGCGGCTCCCAACCAATGAGAGTAGACACCGTTCCACCACGGGGAGACGATTCCACGAGCACGAGCGTGAGCAGCGAAATGGGCCATTTTGGCAGCGGCGACTTCCGGGGTGTCTGGGATAGCTCCAGCTGCGTACCATTGGGGAGCGTAGACCAACGGGACGGCTCCTCCGGCTTTAGCGACTTCGGAGTAATGAGCGAGTTTGGCAGCGGCGACTTCGGGGGTGTCGGCGACGGTACCGTCAGGGTTCAAAGGAGCCCATCGTTTTCCACGGCTGAGAGCTTCATGATGAGCGGCAAATGGTTGATTTTGGCAGCAGTAACCTCAGGGGTGTCAGCCACAGTTCCATCGGGGTTCAAAGGAGCGCCTGGAACTATTCTGAGCAAATGGTGCGAAGAGACAAGAGGGCTAAGACCGTACTGATCAACTAAGACCAACTGAGCGCTCGCATACGCTGCAAGAGCGCAAACTAGAATCTAAAAAAATAAAATTTATAAAAATTTCATCTTTTAAAAAATCTTTTCGACTTACAAAAGTCTTCATGTTGCTTATTTAAAACCTCCTATGCTTCACTCAAGCAAGGACTGTCGGATGATACGATAATTGTACCAAACTCGGTTTATATATCTTAAGACCCCTCCCCACTTAAAAAACGCCCCCCTCGCCTATGCTTCTTCATCGTCCAAACTGGGCGGGGCCAGATCGCGAGGGAACCTTTTTTTGTTCTTTTTATTTTTTCGTACATCGGAATATTCGATTACCCAATAAGTGGACGGCAGGTTTTCAAATTTATTGTAACGAAAAAAAAATTTCCATTTTGTCATTAACATATTTTAATTTTTTTTACCTGGTAATTTAGAATATTTTTACCTTTTGAGAGAAGGAACCTGTCGGCCGAGTTATCACGGATTTTTATCATCCATGAATCATGTCTGTTTATCGGCTATTTTCACTATATTATGCGTATTTCCCGCCCTGTTTTTACGTGGAGCGAAATGTCCTTCATTTAATGCAACTATTCAATGGCGTACATATTTTAAATCGAAATTATCTTCAAATGATCCTTTTACCGCTCGCTTCCCGGCCGTTTTTTCTTCATAGTCTTCTCATTATCTAGTGAAGACATTATCAGCCATTTGTCTGTCATCGCCACGGCCGTGATCTTGAGTTTATAGCGTCTCAATTTAAGGAATTCTTTTCCTCTAACGACATGAGGTAACCCTAGCTCATAATCGAGGATTAAAAACCCACATTTGAACAGGGTGGGGGAGGCATCTAACTAATATTACATTAAGAATTACTTCTGTTCCTATTTCTTTTTCTTTACATAGACTGAGGAAAACAGCAAAAAAAATTCCAGGAAAAAACTAAAGGGAAAAGTTATTTCTAGACGAATCATCGATTATAAAAACTACCTAGAACACCCCAAGACGCCAATGAAAAGCGCCGAAACCTAATTAGCTTTATGACTGTACAGTGAGAAACGCGTCTAAAATGGTACTTGACTGTCTAAGACTCTATGTTTCCTCATTCTTTTAGGTGCTAAAAATTTTTTTCCATCTTTTTCTCAGCTGCACTTCCGAAGTAGACACCTGTAACGAAGGCATGTTAAGAAGATATTTGCATATTTGATAAAACTACCCACTTAGTAATCTTTATTGGACGCCCTCATTTGCTGAATATAATGTTTATGAATAAGGAAGTCCTTTATTTGTTAAATCATCCCATGTTTAATCCGTGGAATGGCGAGATTCCATTTTCTAGGTCGGAAAATCCAGAGGAATTTCCGTCCAACATTCGAGAGATCATTGAAACCGCAACGTTTTAACTGAAAACGCAATTAATTAAAAAAGTAAGATTATTTTTTTAAATTCTTTGAGGTTATTAATCTTCTTTTTTTAAGGGTAGGTACTGCGGGCTGCATTCCCTTTTGGATTGTGTCACGGAGTCGAGGAGTTCTCGGAATTCCCGGCGTTTCTATGGTACTCGAATAATCCCATAATCCCCCTTGTCCAAACATCTTTAAAGGAAGGGGGAATAAACATCAGAAATCGTCAAGATTTTACACCTCATTGGAATTTTTCATAAATTCCTGAAATAAAAGAAAAATTGAATCTGGTGTCAGCTCTTCAGAACTCCACATTTTTGGGTGTTGCGGCGTTTTGGACGAAGAGGAGTAATTAATTAGAAGTAGGATGAAACGAAGCGTCGGTGAGGAAGGCCAGGGAAGCGAAGGCAAGGTCTAACGCTGGGTGTGGTCGGATTCCGACCGGGCTTCTCCTATACGAGGATCATCTGGCCTCATCCGAAAACTTCCTTTTGGTTAGGACCCACCCCAAGGATGACAATTTTTTGGATCGGGTTCAAATTGATCCAAGGCTTGAACACAAAACCGAACGTCAACTTACATAATCGATGGTCTTAAGGAAAAAACTAGCTACTTTTTTTTTTTATCAACCAATATCCGTATATCAAACTTCAGACTTTCGTCAACAACACCACGTGGGCAAAAGGAAGAGTAAAGCCCTATAAAGGGCCTTGTAAACCCATAAAGGGCCATAAAGGGCCTTATTATATCGGAGCTGTAATGCCGAGTATAAAGAAAAAAAATCTCTAGCCCAGGATTGGAACACTGGACCTCCGGTATACTCCGGAAACACATGGCAAGCGTCTGGAGAGCGTTAAAAGTGGTTTTACGAAAAAAAGTTAAATGTAAACCCCCTTAATTAAATCAAAGAATTTGATGGTGTAGTTTAAAATCCGCCTGATATACAGGTGTCCCAGACACAACCTAACTTCGTTATTTTTTAAATGAGAGCCCCTATTTTTTATTTCAGATTCGTAATCTACGCAAAATTTCAAGTAGAATTGAGTACTCATATGACAATTTTGGACAACTTTTAAAAAATGTCAAAATTTAGCGTTTTTTGCTCTAAAATCCGTTAAAATTGACCTAGGAGACTCGTTTTTTTTTAATTCCACTTATTTTTTCCCGAAGAATCCAACTGTCTCAAATTTGAGCATCTTCGCATTCTGCATCACGAGATTTCGTCGCTAATGGCCTTTTTCAAGTTTAACTCCAAATTCCATACTTCAAAAATGGAAATTAGCGATTTGTTGACGGAATTTTAATTTTTGTGCAAACACAAAAGACGCTGTAGCTCTTTCAAAATTTGTGGTCCGAAAAAAAATTCCTTTCAACAAGTGCTAATTTTTCATTTCTGAACTAAAAATTTGGGTTCTAACTTGAAAAAAGGCCATTAGCGACGAAATCTCGTGATGCAGAATGCGAAGATGCTCAAATTTGAGACAGTTGGATTCTTCGGGAAAAAATAAGTGGAATTAAAAAAAAAACGAGTCTCCTAGGTCAATTTTAACGGATTTTAGAGCAAAAAACGCTAAATTTTGACATTTTTAAAAGTTGTCCAAAATTGTCATATGAGTACTCAATTCTACTTGAAATTTTGCGTAGATTACGAATCTGAAATAAAAAATAGGGGTTCTCATTTAAAAAAATAACGAAGTTAGGTTGTGTCTGGGACACCTGTATATCCAGGCGGATTTTAAACTACACAATCAAATTCTTTAGATTTAAATTAAGGGGGTTTACATTAACTTTTTTCGTAAAACCACTTTTTAACGCTCTCCCAGACGCTTGCCATGTGTTTCCGGACACCTGTATACGCCAAGAATACGCCCAAGAAGTACAAAGGAAGATTTTCACACCAAGTTGATTTTTGTATGGTTCATCCTGGTTAGCATTATTTCGTCGCGTTAGTTCTAACACCGGCTATCTTACGTTTTAACAATTTTGAGTTTGGCATTGTTTTGATGGTAAATTTTGTGGAGAATCGAATTCCGTTGGTAGTTTAACCCTATTACCAACAGAAAACGCGTAGTTCACGATTTAGCCAACAGGTGATTCATTGATTCGATAAAAAATTAATCCGTACTTTGGCTCTCCTGAACACTTAGGAAAAATGAGATAGCCGGTGTTAAAACGAACGCGACGATTTGTTGTTTGCGTTTTTCCTGGATTATCCATGACCATCAACAAAAAATTTACACCAAATGTTCACTCCCCACCACACATCGCTTTTTTTATTTTCTTTGGCATTCATATCACTCTTATAAATTTAATCAGCCATTAGGTAAACAATGGAGTGTTCAAAGGTGATATTCACATTAGAACTATACTCAGGGACGGCAATTGCATGGTTTAATTAAAAATTAGATCCTTTTCTTCCTTTTAGCCCACGCAAATAATTTAAACGTCAATTTGGAGTACCGATGATTAATTTCCGTAATAACACATTTCAGGGTCCGACTTTCACGCTGATCAGCATGTCTGATGATTCCGGATGCAACGGAAACTGCAATTCCGAAACGCAGGATATCAAGCAATAATCAAGCTTGTTTTTCCAACTCCCTAAAAAGGAAGTTGCAATACCCACGATCCCATTAAATAAAAAATTGGTCTTAAAACCCCTGACGGTTTTTTTCTTCTAAAACAAAAACCACCAGAATAGAGTTTTCAAGAGGGTAAATTTTTAAAGTAAAATATCGTTCTTTTGAGGAAGTTTTGGTATTCTCCAGGCTTTATGACATGTTTAATACGAATTTTTGTCCAGGTGTAAACAATTATGATGGAATCACTAGTCTATAATTTACAACAGATAAATCCTTTTTAAATTGATCCGATTAACATAAACGCCCAGTCCAATCGGACTGAACAACGACAAAAGGAAAAACTTCAAACCTTCTAATTATTTCACATCCTTGGCGGTTTTATAAGGAATCATAATTAGATTTCAGGCCACATTCTTGCCGAAAGACGCTTATTAAAAAAGTGTGAATATTATACCCTTTCAACACTTCAGAAATAATTCGATGTTGCGTATTTGTCACTAATTTTTTTTTTTCATTTATAACTTAAAACTTTGCGTACCGAAATCTCAAAAACATTAAATTATTTGGCATAATACGCCTCATTGTCCTTAATACCGCGTAGTTAGAGTCTGTAAAATAGTTGAGAGAATTGAAACTACGAAATTAATCCACCTGATGAGGCGTATTGTGCCGAAACCGATCGTGGAATATCCATATATTTAATCCTCTCCCCTCTTTATCAAAATCAAATTTAAAAATCTGCCTAAAAAAAAAATAAAACAAAACACGGGCTTAATTAGATCCGGATAATAAATTAATTATAATAATTTGCATACTTGTCGGTTTGGCCAATAAGGAAGGCAGGGTCTAATTTCAACAAAATTATGAAAAAAAAAAAGTTTATCCCAAAATACAAACTTTAAAAAATCAGATCGAAACCGGGAAGCTGGAGGTCAAGTATTAAACTCGGAATTCAACTCTGAAGTTAACAAATCGTGTATCTTGTTGATCCTTTTTTTACGATCAAAACTCATTTATCAGATTGTTTAAACTGCTTGTTTTACTCGTGAAACATGAGAATAATTTGTCCAGATATATCAGAGTGTTCATGCATTTGAAGTTTTTATTTTTAAATCTCAATCTTTTTTTGAAAACAACCTCGACTCCATAGTGTCACTAGAATTTCCATTTTCAGCGTTAAAATTTAAATTGTGGCGAGGCCAAGTAAGCCCTTGATTTATTGCTGTTTGAAAAAGAGCATAAATATCCATGTTGTCAAAAATAAAAGTACCGCCACTGCACTTCCTGATATATTAAAATACTAATCCGATTTTATTGGTTTTTTTTAAAAACATTTTCCTTTTACTTTAAAATGGGAGAAGTCTATGGGAACCATATTGAATAAATAGGGGATATGATTCTTTCTCGTTTTTTTAGCATTTAAAATTATGGCCTAACGTACAAATTAGTGAGTTAAACTTATTATCGGTTATTTATTACTTAAGAAAAGTTTAATTAATCCCAAATGAAATCCATCAAATGGCTCATTCGATAAGGAATTCTCAAAGGTTTTTGAGCAAAAAGACTGAAAAAAAAAAGAAAAAGATTAAGTTGTCTAAATATAATTGGTTCGTTTTTCTTTAAAAAATTTTTTCCTCTACCTGTTGTCTTCAGTGAAGACAAAAAAAAAGATTTAAATGGAAAGTATGGAGGATCGTTATCATAATAATTCAAGGGGTTGTTTCTTTGATCAGCGATGTTATTTTCGATTCGAATTTCAAGAGGATCCTCCCCCAAGCACGTGAACCCTTCGAGGGAAATTATATTTTTAACCGGTCGACCTTCAGAAGACCGTTTGAGATGATTCTTGAACGCTTCCTTTCGAAGGTGAGAAATGCGACTAATAAATAACCTGACGAAGGACTAATTAACAATCATTTAAATTTAATTCCACTCTATTTCTACATTTTCCTCGTCTTTTGTTAGATAGCGCGTTGTTGGTGGATTTTATACAGAAGCCCTCAACTGTTCATGATAATCAGAAAAAAAATCGATTTTTTTCCCTCACCCACTCATTTTATTTTTTTAATCCCTTCCTTTAATTTATCAAGTTGATTTAAACCTGGGTGATTTTCACGACAAATTTGACAAGAGGACCTGGATAATAAATTTGCCCTACGGATTTTAAGGGCGTAATGAAGTCAAGGATGTTTAAAATACAAGCCCACCCCCTACCGGTTACATCGTTATCCTGAAGTACTAGGCAAACGCTTAAAATTAAAATCTGGGATTACTTCCGATTTCACGTTCGCGAAAATGCATTGTAAACAGAATTTAATAACATTTAAATCCTTGAATTTTTAATCTGAAACGGCCGAATCTACTTGTTTTATGTTTATGCTAATTTACAAGACTTTTTATTCATTATAATGTCAACTACTCTTATCTTAAAACGCGATTTGCCCACAAACGTCCTTTTCTAATTGAGTAAAAAGACGTTAAATCAAACTTATCAATTTATTTTCGTCCACCGCATTCCCAAACATGGAAAAACAAGAACATTTTCCTATCTTTTAAAATTAATAAAAGTCCTTTCGAGGTTAAAAAAAAATGTTTCCCTTTTCGGAAGAATTTAAAAATTTTATATGAAAACTCTTATAAAAGGAGAAGAATAATTTAAAGAAAAAAAGGAAGGGTCGGGCTTTTGGACCACGTACGACAGCTTTACCTTGGAGCATAAATAAACAAATAAATGCGTTTGTAAACAATAAAGTCCCTTAGGGCTTCTTGCCCTGAAATTTTTAAAACTTTTATTCTTTAAACAATTTAAGTTCAGTTTTTTTAAGTTTAATTTTAGTAGGATTTATTCAAAATCGAAATTACGTCTGGTAAAAGACCGTTCTTGGTTCAATTAAGCACTTAAAAGGGAAGCGTAAAAGAGACGAAAAAGGGAAGAAATCATTGAACGCTAATAGAAATTTAACAACTTTTTTACAACTTTCAATGCATATTTAAATTAAATTTTTTTTTATTTATAAAAAAAGTAGGCTCTTTATTTGGTATCTTGATTTATTCGCACCTGTTGAAAGGCTGTGTTTTATTTGAGACCAAAAAAGGTCCCCTCGTTTAAAATCAAATTAAATTTAGTGTTACGATAAATTAATAAACAAAATAAATAAGTTATTATGTTTGATTGTGGATAGCCAATTTTGGAATAGATAATTATATTGGTTATTGTTGTACTTCGACTACAAGGACTACAAAAAAAAACATCTAAAGACTGTGGTTGGTACTAACTAAAAAGTTAGTAATGAAAATAGAAAAAAGTTTCCTTTTTCCCTAACCTACAAAGTTAGGACCTGTTTCTCTCTTTTTTTTTTAAAGTTTAAACTCTTAAAGTCTCGGTCAGTTCTGGGAAACGTTTGGCCCAATTGATGAATTCCATGGGATTCCTGAGGATGTTTAATTAACAAACTTTTGTTTCTTGTTTAAAGAGCGTGAATAAGTTTTTGGGAAAACAATAAAGTTTTTAATTGATTTAAATAGGGATTCCTATTTCGTCAGTTCGGAAGCGAGAAAGGATTTTGTTTTCACCAACGTTTTCTCCATCCTCACATTCCACCTGTTGCATCCACTTAATTAACCGTGCATTTCCTACTGAACATTTTCCAAATTATATACCTGGAAATTGGGGTCTAGCGCTAAAAACCTTTCCCACCAAGATTAAAAGAAGAAAAAAAACCTCCTGGTAACCAAAAACTCGCTTGACTCAAAACTGGTATGTCTAGGTCGATTAGAACCCACGGGCTTCAAAATCTGAAAACCTTTTCGGCTATACTAGTGCTCAATTTTACTCGTGAATCAAGTACACTATTACAAAAATACATCAGAGGAAAAAAAAACCATAAACAGGAACATTATTTGTATTAAATAGATCTCTTGAGACCTTTTAGGTCGTAAAATATTCCTGTTTATTGTTCTCTCTTCCTCTTATGTATTTTTATACAATATTGATTAATTAGTGTGTTGCAAACCTACTTTATAATTATAATAATTAAAAAAATTTACCTTACCCGTCCGGATTTTATTTAATTTTTGTTATGAGTAAATTTTGAGGCAATCGCTTGCAATGTCCTTAGACGCGCCCAATTTCATGTCATTGCCGAACCTTATTCGTATCAAAACTAATCAAAGGAATAAATGATAAATGACTCTTTGAAATCAGGAACTGCTCTGTACTTTGGTTTTATTATTCAGGAGGAGTAATCGCCAGCGAATAATTAGTATAAAGGTGAAGACTACATTCATATCGCTAATGAAAGCGGCACGAGTGTCGACAAAATATTAAATTCAACAATACCCGTCGTCCTATATTAAATCATTCTTAATTGAACCGTTTTTCATTTTTTTTTTAAGAAAAAAAACTTTAATTGAGTTCTACAAGGATCTCGTACTAAAATGACATGTTCAAACTATAATGACATTTTTATTAAATTATCAAGAAAAAGTTCATTACGGATCACTTGTAATTTTTTTTTCCTTCGTCGCCGGTGGTAAAGGTGTGGTGATGTAGTTTAACAAGACCTTTTATTCTGACTAATTAGTTGACCCCGTTTGATAAATAAGCCCGACCTTTGTCCTTCGATTAAAAATCGTTTATACTTCGCTTTTAATTTAAAAAATGTTCTCAACAAAATGATTCTCTTTTTACTCATTAATAATATCAATTGCTGGAGGAAGAATCTACTTTACAAATTTTTAATGATCCCCTTGGTGTTCCCCGCGTATTCTAGTGGTGTTCAGCTTGGAAGAAAAGGACCCTATTTCAATAGCCAGTAAGTTGTAGCAATCCTAATCCCTCGTTTCCAGAGCTCTGCTTGGTGGTGAGGCTAATAAATTGTCGGGAAAAAATTCGTAAACATGGAAGCCATGGAGGCCAAATGTTTTAAAAGCCTCGCATGGTGGCATCCGAAGAT
>JACGAQ010003826.1:0-23613 GCA_014119065.1 Orius insidiosus | reverse complement strand
TTTCGACATAAAAAATCGGTAGTTCACCATAGGCGCATCCTCGTGAGAGAAAAAAATCTCTTTTTAAGGGCTTAACGTCCCTTTTCGCAGTCCGACCGTCGATATATTGCATTATGGTGAACTGTCAAGTTTTAAGGTTTTTTTCGCCATAATCGCGTTTTAAACGGCAAAAATAGGTTTGCTCTTTGGCTGTCCCTACTTTATGGTGAGATGTATTATGCCGAAACGACAGAAACAGTTTAGGGGGGTGTTAAATAGACAAAAACTCGATAAAAACGGGTGTTTTTACACCATAAAATCGATGAAATAATCAAAAACACCCGTGTGGAGAACATCGTTCAACATAACGCATTTCACCGTAAAGCGATTGAATATAAAAATCTACATTTCGACGTAAAAAATCGGTAGTTCACAATAGGCGCATCCTCGCGAGAGAAAAAAAATCTCTTTTTAAGGGCTTACCGTCCGTTTTCGTAGTCCGACCGTCGATTGCATTATGGTGAACTTTCAAGTTTTAAGGTTCTTTTTTCGTCATAATCGCGTTTTAAACGGCAAAAATAGGCTTGCTCTTTGGCTGTCCCTACTTTATGGTGAGATGTATTATGCCGAAACGACAGAAACAGTTTAGAGGGGTGTTAAATAGACAAAAATTCGATAAAAATGGTTGTTTTTACACCATAAAAATCGATGAAATATTAAAAAACACCCGTGTGGGAACATCGTTCAACATAACGCATATCACCGTAAAGCGATTGAACATAAAAATCTACATTTCGACATAAAAAATCGGTAGTTCACCATAGGCGCATCCTCGCGAGAGAAAAAAAATCTCTTTTTAAGGGCTTAACGTCCCTTTTGCGTAGTCCGACCGTCGATTGCATTATGGTGAACTTTCAAGTTTTAAGGGTTTTTTTCGTCATAATCGCGTTTTAAACGGCAAAAATAGGCTTGCTCTTTGGCTGTCCCTACTTTATGGTGAGATGTATTATGCCGAAACGACAGAAACAGTTTAGGGGGGGTGTTAAATAGACAAAAATTAGATAAAAACGGGTGTTTTTACACCATAAAATCGACGAAATAATCAAAACACCCGTGTGGAGAACATCGTTCAACATAACGCATTTCACCGTAAAGCAATTGAACATAAAAATCTGCATTTCGACATAAAAAATCGGTAGTTCACCATAGGCGCATCCTCGCGAGAGAAAAAAAATCTCTTTTTAAGGGCTTAACGTCCCTTTTCGTAGTCCGACCGTCGATTGCATTATGGTGAACTGTCAAGTTTTAAGGTTCTTTTTTCGCCATAATCGCGTTTTAAACGCCAAAAATAGGCTTGCTCTTTGGCTGTCCCTACTTTATGGTGAGATGTATTATGCCGAAACGACTGAAACAGTTTAGAGGGGTGTTAAATAGACAAAAATTCGATAAAAACGGGTGTTTTTACACCATAAAATCGACGAAATAATCAAAAACACCCGTTCGAAGAACATCGTTCAACATAACACATTTCACCGTAAAGCGATTGAATATAAAAATCTGCATTTCGACATAAAAAATCGGTAGTTCACCATAGGCGCATCCTCGCGAGAGAAAAAAAATCTCTTTTTAAGGGCTTAACGTCCCTTTTCGCAGTCCGACTGTCGATATATTGCATTATGGTGAACTGTCAAGTTTTAAGGTTCTTTTTTCGCCATAATCGCGTTTTAAACGGCAAAAATAGGCTTGCTCTTTGGCTGTCCCTACTTTATGGTGAGATGTATTATGCCGAAACGACAGAAACAGTATAGGGGGGTGTTAAATAGACAAAAATTCGATAAAAACGGGTGTTTTTACACCATAAAATCGACGAAATAATAAAAAACACCCGTGTGGAGAACATCGTTCAACATAACGCATTTCACCGAAAAGCGATTGAATATAAAAATCTGCATTTCGACATAAAAAATCGGTAGTTCACCATAGGCGCATCCTCGTGAGAGAAAAAAATCTCTTTTTAAGGGCTTAACGTCCCTTTTCGCAGTCCGACCGTCGATATATTGCATTATGGTGAACTGTCAAGTTTTAAGGTTCTTTTTTCGCCATAATCGCGTTTTAAACGGCAAAAATAGGTTTGCTCTTTGGCTGTCCCTACTTTATGGTGAGATGTATTATGCCGAAACGACAGAAACAGTTTAGGGGGGTGTTAAATAGACAAAAACTCGATAAAAACGGGTGTTTTTACACCATAAAATCGATGAAATAATCAAAAACACCCGTTTGGAGAACACCGTTGAACATAACGCAATTCACCTTAAAGCGATTGAACATAAAAATCTGCATTTCGACATAAAAAATCGGTAGTTCACCATAGGCGCATCCTCGCTAGAGAAAAAAATCTCTTTTTAAGGGCTTAACGTCCCTTTTCGCAGTCCGACTGTCGATGTATTGCATTATGGTGAACTGTCAAGTTTTAAGGTTCTTTTTTCGCCATAATCGCGTTTTAAACGGCAAAAATAGGCTTGCTCTTTGGCTGTCCCTACTTTATGGTGAGATGTATTATGCCGAAACGACAGAAACAGTTTAGGGGGGTGTTAATTAGACAAAAATTCGATAAAAACGGGTGTTACATCGTTCAACATAACGCATTTCACCGTAAAGCAATTGAACGTAAAAATCTGCATTTCGACATAAAAAATCGGTAGTTCACCATAGGCGCATCCTCGGGAGAGACAAAAAAAATCTCTTTTTAAGGGCTTAACGTCCCTTTTCGCAGTCCGACTGTCGATATATTGCATTATGGTGAACGGTCAAGTTTTAAGGTTCTTTTTCGCCATAATCGCGTTTTAAACAGCGAAAATAGGCTTCCTCTTTCGCTGTCCTAGTTTATGGTGAGATTATGCCCAAACGACAAAAACAGTTTTATGGCGAAACGACAAGCTCTTTAAAATGAAAGTTTCCTTTATGTTCAACTGCGTTATGTTGAAACGACTTTTATGTCGAAATGACAAGAATTAAATCTCTTCTTTATGGTGGGATGTATTATGTTCAAATGCATTATGGTGAACGTTTTCGACTATTTTCTTCATGTTGATTTGCTGATTTTTTATGGTGAACTCGCGATTTCTGCTATTTTATGGTCAATGCATTATGACGAACCGCATTATGTCGACACGTATACACTCAATTGCTTTGGCTAAAAAAAAACCGCCGTTTTTCTGAAGTTTTCTTAAGTTTTTTGGTCAATAATTACTCGTTTTATCGTCCGCCTCTGCGTGGCCTTCATGGCTTAAATTAAAATTTGTTAGGTAGATTAAATCGACAATCCTGAAAGATCCTAGAAATCGTTAAAAAAATCTAGCTAATTCATTTAATTATAAAGATTAAACCCGTGTTAGGGTGTGTAAAGACCTTACGAAGTGTGCCGTTAAAAAAAATGTAAATAAGGAAGGATATAATTATGTGATTGCAAGCTATTTTCATGTTGGGAATGTATATTTCGAGAAGAGGTTTCTGTGTAGATAATCAGGAAGGTCCCCCTCCTTTCGTTCGTAAACAACTGGTGCACTACGATTCATCACCGGGACCGGTTCCCCTTGAAAGATCTCTCCTTCGGTCATTTTAATAAATCATATTTTTTGACCCGACGTTTTTATACTCGCTACGCTCGAATCGTCTTTTAACATGCGAGCTTTTACGAAGAAGTCCTCAAGCTTGTAAATTAATCAACTCAAAAAAAGAAGGACCAGAAAATCACTCGCCAAGTCCCCAAATTGGTATTTCTTTCGCGAAATTCGATTTTGAAGAGCTGTCCAAGCTTTCTAGCAAAAGATCTTCAAAAACGACGAAAATACTGATAAAATTTGTTTTTCTCGGCCGAAAAACTGATAAAAACTCGGAACTGAAAAAAAAACCGGTTACATATTATTTTATCTTGTTAAGCTTTAAAGTAATTTTAGGGCTTTTTAACTTTTTCGATCGCTGGAGGTTCTTGGGCCTTCAGGGTTGCCAATACTACATTTTGAACCCTATTTTTCGGGATCTGAAAATAATTTTCCTATCTTAAAAAAATTTTCTTTTTAAACTTCTTGGTTTAGAGCAATTTTATGGCTTTTCCCCCCGTCGTTTATCCCCCTGATATCGGCTATTTCACTTCTGTATTGGTATGCCGCTTCTAACATTGGTTATCCCACTTCTTGTATCGGTTATCCCACGTCTGATGTCGGTTATCCCACTTCTGATATCAGCTATCCCACTTCTGATGTCGGTTATCCCACTTCTGATGTCGGTTATCCCACTTCTGATATCGGTTATCCCACTTCTGATGTAGGTTATCCCACTTCTGATATCGGTTATCCCACTTCTGATATCAGCTATCCCACTTCTGATATCGGTTATCCCACTTCTGATGTAAGTTATCCCACTTCTGATGTAGGTTATCCCACTTCTGATATCGGTTATCCCACTTCTGATGTCGGTTATCCCACTTCTGATATCAGCTATCCCACTTCTGATATCGGTTATCCCACTTCTGATATCGGTTATCCCACTTCTGATGTAGGTTATCCCACTTCTGATGTCGGTTATCCCACTTCTGATATCGGCTATCCCACTTCTGATGTCGGTTATCCCACTTCTGATGTCGGTTATCCCGCTTCTAACATTGGTTATCCCGCTTCTAACATTGGTTATCCCGCTTCTGATGTTGGTTATCCCACTTCTGATATCGGCTATCCCACTTCTGATGTCGGTTATCCCGCTTCTAACATCGGTTATCCCACTTGTGATATTGATTACCCCACTTCTGATATCGGTTATCCCACTTCTGATGTAGGTTATCCCACTTCTGATATCAGCTATCCCACTTCTGATATTGGTTATCCCACTTCTGATGTAGGTTATCCCACTTCTGATGTAGGTTATCCCACTTCTGATATCAGCTATCCCACTTCTGATATTGGTTATCCCACTTCTGATGTAGGTTATCCCACTTCTGATGTAGGTTATCCCACTTCTGATGTAGGTTATCCCACTTCTGATATAAGCTATCCCAATTCTGATATCGGTTATCCCACTTCTGATGTAGGTTATCCCACTTCTGATATCGGCTATCCCACTTCTGATGTCGGTTATCCCACTTCTGATGTCGGTTATCCCGCTTCTAACATTGGTTATCCCGCTTCTAACATTGGTTATCCCGCTTCTGATGTTGGTTATCCCACTTCTGATGTAGGTTATCCCACTTCTGATATCGGCTATCCCACTTCTGATGTAGGTTATCCCGCTTCTAACATCGGTTATCCCACTTGTGATATTGATTACCCCACTTCTGATATCGGTTATCCCACTTCTGATGTAGGTTATCCCACTTCTGATATCAGCTATCCCACTTCTGATATTGGTTATCCCACTTCTGATGTAGGTTATCCCACTTCTGATGTAGGTTATCCCACTTCTGATATAAGCTATCCCAATTCTGATATCGGTTATCCCACTTCTGATGTAGGTTATCCCACTTCTGATATCGGCTATCCCACTTCTGATGTCGGTTATCCCACTTCTGATGTCGGTTATCCCGCTTCTAACATTGGTTATCCCGCTTCTAACATTGGTTATCCCGCTTCTGATGTTGGTTATCCCACTTCTGATGTAGGTTATCCCACTTCTGATATCGGCTATCCCACTTCTGATGTAGGTTATCCCACTTCTGATGTCGGTTATCCCGCTTCTAACATTGGTTATCCCGGTTCTGATGTTGGTTATCCCACTTCTGATGTAGGTTATCCCACTTCTGATATCGGCTATCCCACTTCTGATGTAGGTTATCCCACTTCTGATGTAGGTTATCCCACTTCTGATGTAGGTTATCCCACTTCTGATGTCGGTTATCCCACTTCTGATATCGGCTATCCCGCTTCTGATATCGGCTATCCCGCTTCTGATATCGGTTATCCCACTTCTGATGTCGGTTGTCCCACTTCTGATGTCGGTTATCCCACTTCTGATGTCGGTTATCCCGCTTCTAACATTGGTTATCCCGCTTCTGATGTTGGTTATCCCACTTCTGATGTAGGTTATCCCACTTCTGATATCGGCTATCCAACTTCTGACGTCGGTTATCCCGCTTCTAACATTGGTTATCCCACTTGTGATATTGATTACCCCACTTCTGATATCTACTATCCCACTTCTGATGTTGGTTATTCCACTTCTAATATCGGTTATGCCGCTTCTGATATCGTCTATCCAGCTTCTAATATCGACTATCCCACTTCTGATGTCAGTTATCCCACTTCTGATATCGGTTATCCCACTTCTGATGTCATTAATGCCGCTTCTGATATTTTTATCCTTCTACATTATAGCAACTTCGTATGTAGTAAAAAAGTTAAAATCCGGTCATAATAAAAAAAACGAGACTTGCATTTATAATTCAATGACCGATTAACTATAAAAAGAACAACATTTTTCCGCCATCCATGTACTTCGAACATTTTAATACTTGAATCTTTATCGCCTTTGTCAGTTTTATGTCCGTAATTAAAAGGAAAAAAAAGTTCACCTTGAACTTAACACGTTTTTAACAGCATCGTCGTAAAAAATGACATTTCTTATTATAAATCGATACTTTTAATTGCAACTGGGTGATTTTTATATTTTAAATTAAATTTCTCTCGGACTCGCCTATGAATAACAAAAACGAGTCGAACTCCCGACGATTTATAACCTCCAGTTAATTAACCTTAATTAAAACCAGTTGATGTTCGGCCGTTTTGACTCCAGAGGGTGCCGCTGAATTTTTTTTTATTTATTACGCATTATTGAAAATATCGTGACTTTTAAGGATAAACAAAACTGGAAAACCCTCTCCCAAAAACCGGACCTGGAGGGTAAACTAATAACTTCGAGAAAAATTACAAAAGTTCAATGAAAAATTTTTTATATTTATAAAAATTTTCCCCTTGATAATTTGAAGATCGAGGATCCATGATATTTTTAACTTTTACAATTATTGGTTTCCATGGTAGGTAACCTTAATTGGCAATTTTTTCGTAAATGAAAAAAAATTCATACTTTAAATAATAGCTACTAATTTATCAGATGCTTGGCAAGTACTTAGTATGCATATTCAAAAGGCTCTTGGGTGGGGGAAATTTACCTAAAAACATGTGGAGAGAGAATTGATTGCGATCTACCATTTAAAAGTCGAACTATAATAAGTTTTCGTTTGTCAAACGTGAAGTTTCTTAATAATTGAAAACATATTTTTTCAAAAGAAATCTACCTTGATAGACAAAACTTATTATTTATTGAATTTTATAATTTAACGTTTTAATAGTGACTTTTTGATAAGTAGTTAGCTAAAAACTATTAGGCTAGGTTGGATGTTGAAGATTAGTAGCAGGCCCCGGCATTAACTTCCTCAAAGTAGGGATATGTAATCATTTTTCATCCGAAATATCGATACAAAATTGTCAGTATCGAGGTGGAAAGTACTGGTTTGAAGAGCTTCCAACGAAAACTTCGTTAAAGAGAAGGAACAATACAGGAGGGGGAAGTATAACGGGGGGGGTAAGTATAAGGAACGAAAGTATAACGAAGGGGGATGTATAAGGGAGGGAAAGTGTAAAGGAGGGGGAAGTATAACGGAGGGGGAAGTATAAGGGAGGGGAAGTATAACGGAGGGGAAGTTTTTTTGTTTTTTTTTTCGAAAAATTTTTCAAGTTTTTTCAAGAAATGGTCTAAGTTTTTTTTTTTAAATTTGCCGAATTTTTTTTGAAAAATTTTCTAAGTTCTTTTTTTTCGAAAATTTTTCAAAGTGTCAAGGTAGAAATAAGGAAGTTAAAAATGAAAGAATTCGTTCAGCCTGGACACTCGGAACGGGCGTAAAAGGGCTAATTTTTACCAACTACCCCATGTCCCATCCATGGGGCCCTCCTGTCCCTCCTGGCCCTCCATGTCAGTTTGGCGGAAGGCCGAAGGCCGATTTGTCTTCACCGATCATAAGTTCGTCTGTTGTGCCGGCCGTCCGTCCCTTTTTTACGGAACACTTTTATGGCCGATCTTCGCCAAATATTTCTTTATTGAAGAGGGAGTGAAAAATGTCTCTTCACAACCCAACCGAATAATTTTTCCAGAATAAAAATTGATCGTCAGTTGGCGTCCATAACGCAACAAGAAATCGGTCGGGCGTAAGGTTTGCCATTGAGAAGGGTAAGTAAGTTGGTTTAAAAATACCTCCCCTCTCTAACCCTCTCGGGGCCGCCCGCTCTTCGCCTCACGGCACACCCCTTCTTGGCCGATTTTTCTTTATCATGGGGGGGGGGGGGGGATCGACTAGGGAAGAATTCGTGCTTTTCACGCCCGTTTTGAGTTCCTGAATACCGTCATTTTTCTACCTATTTACGTATTAAAAAACATTTCGTCGCGTTAGTTCTAACACCGGATAAGTCATTTTTTATCAATTTTGAGTTAGGCATTGTTTCTGGTGGTAAATTTTGTGGAGAATCGAATTCCGTTGGTAGTTTAACCATATTACCAACAGAAAACGCGTAGTTCACGATTTAGCCAACAGGTCTCATTGATTCCAATGAGAAATTAATTTTGGCTCTACTGAAAACCTAGGAAAAATGACTTATCCGGTGTTGTTGGAACTAACGCGACGATTTGGGATTTTTGATAGCAAAAGTAGGTGAAAATCATGAACATCGTTGTTCCTGACAAACCGGCGACGGACGGCCGGCTCCACTGAACCTCATGATCGCTAATGATCGCTAATGTGGAAGACCTCTCCCATAAATTGTACATGGAGGGTAATTTAATAAGTTTTCTTTGAGAAAGTAAGAAATAAAATAAATAATAATTATGTGTAGGTGTAAAGTTCTTCAAATGAAACATTATAAGAATTGTTTTTGACGTAAACAAACTTTTTGACATAATGAAGTCATTAATAAATATAAGTATGATTCCAGGATGTTGACATTGATGACATCGATGATGGATGACATCGACACACACCTTGACATCGACAGCGACGTCCGCGTTCTCTCCGCACTCCTCAATGCATAGATGGATGGCATCGGCACACTAGTTGACATCGACAGTGACGTCCGCGTTTTCTCCGCACACCTCAATGAATGGATGGATGGCATCGACAAACTAGTTGACATCGACAGCTCCGTCCGCGTTCTGTTCGCACCAAAAGTCGATTCCAAAGTTTGATTCCCAGATGTTGACATTGATGACATCGATGATGGAGACATCGACATACACGTTGACATCGACAGCGACGTCCGCGTTCAGTTCGCACCAAAGTCGATTCCAAAGTTTGATTCCCAGGATGTGACATTGATGACATCGACACACACTTTGACATCGAAGTCAACATTGACAGCGAAGTCCGCGTTGTCTCCGCCACCTCAATGCATGGATAAATGGCATCGACACACTAGTTGACATCGATAGCTACGTCCGCGTTCTGTTCGCACCCAAAGTCAATTCCAAAGTTTGATTCCCAGGATGTTGACATTGATGACATCGATGATGGATGTCATCGACAAACTAGTTGACATCGACAGCTAGTCCGCGTTCTGTTCGCACCAAAAGTCGATTCCAAAGTATGATTCCCAGGAATGACATCGACGTTAACATCGACAACGACGACATCGAGACATCGACGTTCTCTCCGCACCCTTACTTTTAGTCGGATCTCTTTCAGTAAGGATTTTAACACTCTCAGCGCGGCAAGCCCAATCGGCAAATCTCACCCTGGGGCGGGAAAATTTTTTTTACGGAAAACTCATTAATGTCTTTAAAAACATAAAAAATTTAAAAAAAAAAATATTTGAAGTTTAATATGCAGAAATAAGACGTTATAGTCCCGCACAGTTGAACAAGTTTGTAGGCAAAACCCGCCAAGCCTTTCCCGTTATCCGATACTTTTGAACTGTTACCTGTATCAACCTTTCCAAACGGTCTACCTACTACCTCGAGTTAAAACTTCTACTAGTTCCCTTCTTTTCCGTTAGATTTTTTTTCTTTATTTTAGATACTGTCTACTTCCTTTTCTGTTTATTAATTTTTTAATAATTAAATAATTTTTCCTTTTCAATGAAGTTTATTCGACTAAGAAAAGTTTTAAATCTATAAAAAAAATTTAAATGAAAATTGTGAGGCCATGGGAGAATAAAATTAGCGATCTGAACATGATTTTGCTATAATTACATATAAAGTTTTATAGCAAAATAACAATATATACAATACATATACTTATATAATATGTAACATTAGAGAAAAAACATGGAAATATAATAATAAAATAAATATATATATAAAATTAAAATAAAATAAATATACATAATAAAATAAAAATAGGTGAAGTCGCCAAACGCCTCAGTCGAACAGAAATCATTCTATCCGTAGCCAGCAAACTCCAAACCGTCATCGATATGAAATAAAACAAAAAAATATTATAAGTATTCTAAAAATAGTAGTTGCGTATGCCCTATACGCAATAACACCAAGCGGACGAAAAACCTTCAAAAAAATCATAAAATAGTAGGTAAAAAAAAAATTAAAAGTTAATGAGTAGGGTAGGTTTGTGTTTTACTTTTCCAAGTCAAATTTAGAATTTTCCAAACCCAAATAAACAAAAAAGGAAAAACAAACGATTGCACGATCTAGGAGGAAAAAAAAACTTTTTTTTTATAAATTTTGAAATTTACTTTCATGATAATTTTTGAAACATCCAATGCAAAGACCAACTTTATTATCACCCGTTGAACAACCCACGCAAAAACAGTTGTTGTTTTTTTTCCTCCTTTCATCTCTGAACAATACCTACATTAGCTGCTTTTTTCCAGATCCTGATGCCTTGAGGTCAGTGGTCATGGGGAAGTGATTGAAAGAGGAAAATGAATTTGGGCTGGGAGTATTGCTGGGAGCGGTTGGTTGGGTACTGGATGAAGGAAATTTTGGTTTATTTTTGTACGGTAAGTCAGTCAGTTGGGTAATTAAGTCCATTCGGAAATGGTGGAGATCCATTTTCTTTTTCCTGGATGCATTAAATAAATGAAAACTATTTACTACAACCAATTGAAGAATATGGATTCCTAATTTTTGTACCATTTCAAAGATCGCCTTTCGACAGGGTAATAACTAAGAAGCTGATCCACGCGATCAACGCCCCCCATTGATTCATTGTAATGTTTAATTATTTCTGGTTTTACGAGTGACACCCCCGTCTGTTTTTAACCCCAACAAGTTTGCCTGAAAATTTTGAACTGATCGCGTGGATCTCCTTCTTATCTTTCCACTTCATAACGCAGATGTTAGAAGGATGCAAAAATTGTTCCCTACATTCACCACTCTCCAATTTTGCCTTAGTTACCATTGGTGGATTGTGTTTTCTGTTAGGTCGCAATGTTCCCGTTACGTAAGTTTGTTTGTCGAAAAGGTCCATCGTAAGATCGACACTATTGTACAGGTTGTCCATGTACAATGAGTGACCTTTGTGGGTCAGTCCGTCCATCAGTTTCAGTACAACTTTTTTGGTATGTCCAAGTCCACCAACCTCTGGATCACTCGACCCGGCGTAAACGTGAAACTTCAGCGGAAACCCTGATGGTTCCGTCAGCATATACAATTTAATCCCATATGGATGGGATTTAGATTTTATATACTGTCGAAACACCAAGCGTCCCCGCCAAAGTACCATTGATTCGTCCAATGATAAATTTTCACCGGGCGAGTAAACCTCAGTAATCCGTTTATTGTAGAAGTCTATCAGTGGTCGTAGTTTGTACAGTCTGTCTTTTGATGTTTCGTGTGTGTCAAGATTCTTCCTGAAGTGCAAAGACTGCAGTATCAGGGAGAATCGGTCTCTAGTCATGATCTGTGAAAATGAAGTTTTCAACATTCCTTTAAAATGTCTGTCAGTACTCCAGTACTCCGAAAGCTTAGGCAATTTAATAGTTCCGGTAAGAAAAAGGAGGCCGAAAAATACCAGAATTTCATTTTTGGACACAGGTTTCCAGTTTTTAATTCTAGCTTTCGGAGTACTGGAACTTTGTATAAGTATTTTAGCATAGTCGTTTGTCTCCGTTACAATCAAGTCAAGAATTTCGTCAGTAAGTATAAGTCTGAAGTAATCTAGTGCTGTTTGTCCGTTTGGTTGTACTTTCAGTCCTTGTCTTCCACAAAAGGTAAAGGGCGGGACACTATCACTGGGACTATCACCCCAAACTAATGAAGGACGTTGAAGAGAACGGGACTGCTGCATTGCAGCGTTATTACTCTGTGAGGTGCTGGATATCGGGGCTTGGGAGGAATTTAAAGGAAATAGGGGAGAGTTAGGAGAGATAGGAAAGGAAATTTGGAAAGCAGGTTCAGCAACTGGAGGCGGTGAACGAGGGAAGATGACTCTAAACGGGGAGGGCTGCGGCGAGTTTGAAATTGTATTAATTTTTTGAGGAGTGTTGGAAACAGGATTTTGATTGACCAAGGCATCAGGACCAGGAGGTAAATAGTACTGTACCTTTCGTCTTCAACGTTGTCTTCCTCTTCTGAAGACGAGATCAAGCCCAAAGAAAACTCAGGATCTGAATCAATGGCCTCTTCATCGCTGTCGGCAAGATAGTTGGCAATAGCATTTTCTTCGTTTATTCCTATTTCATCAATCTTCAACTTTGTCTTATTTTTAAATAGCCCATCTAGAGGTGCAACTTTCGTCCGTTTGATTTCAGGCTCATCTAATGGTTCAAAATCTCGACTAAACTCCTCAGAATTGGAAGCTGGAGGCGTGCCGTAAAGACGTCTCTTGGTTTTAGGCTTCAATTGAGGAGTTGATGAAGTAGAACCTGAAATATATATGGTTTATAATAGTCATATAAGTAATTACGGTATTAATTGCTACAATTTTTATTAATTTTTCAGCAATCTTCTTAATATGTAAATTCGATTTGCCAAAGCTGGATAACTAATTACTACTTAAGTATTTATTTTTTTATTTCTAAATGATGAGCTTCGTAAAACTTGTTATGGTTTTCGGTTACGGATTAGAAAGTAGCTTCCCTTTGGCAGGTATCAAGGATTTCAAACGGCCGGGGCAGTAAGAAGATTCCCATGATTATTAGGGTTTAAAAAACTATTTTGCCTAAGTGCACCTCCAACGCTTTTTCCGTAACGTTTTTCTTCTTCTAAAAGAAAGAAAGCCATGTAGATATGATGGGATGGGGGGGGGGGGGTCTGCAGATCTGATAATTAATTATTACATACTACAATTTTTATTAATTTTTAGATTTCAACAAATCTGGATAATTAATTACGACTTAAATAATTATTTATTTTCTAAATAATGCGTTTCGTTAAACATATTGCGGTTTTCCGTTACGGATTTGAAAGTAGCTAGGCTAGAGGGGCTCTAATTTGGGAAGAAAAAAAACTTTAAATAAAATATACATGTAATTTCAATCCACACTTCTTATGGGTTTTTTAAATAGATTATTCTACTAACATGTAACTAAATAAAATTTTTAAAAAATCAAAAAATTCGTAATCTACACAAAATTTGGATTTGATTTGATTATTCATAAGATCTCTTGGACAACTCTGAAAAATGACAAATTTGGCGTTATTTCGCTATAAAATCTGTTAAAATTGACCAGAGGCACTAATTTTAAATTTCTCTCTCTCACTTTTTTCAAAGGATTCAATCTATCACAAATCCAAGCACCATATGCATCACTAGTTATCATTGTTTTTAAACGATAGCCTCCATTTTTCTAGTATAAAATAATAAGAGCAAAATGGCTTTCTCGTATTTTGGACCAAGAGAAAAAGTTCTTAAAATAAAGAACAGTCAAATCAACTCAAAATTTTGCGTGCGGATTACAAAAAAAAAAAAAAAAAAAATAAATAAATAAAATAAAAAATAAAAAGTTTTTATTTGAAGTAAGTATCGAAATTGGTGCCACTCTGGGACACCTTGTAAACAATAAACAAGATTCGTTAATTGCAATCAATTCTTCGTCAAAAACGAGGGGGGGGGGGGGGTTAAATTAAACTTTTGTTACGATCTTTAATATTTAAAATCATTAAAGGGGTGATTCATTACTTTTTAAATTTCTTCTTTACTTTTTTAGTTTTTATTCTTTTTAAATGGATATCTTGAAAATTGTTAACTTTTCGAAGCTACATCGATGTGGGATGACTAATTAAAAGTCTTTTAAATAATGCCGAGGCAAATGAAAATTTAAGATAATTACAATTACCTACTAAATCTTTAAGAATGCTTCAAATAATGATTTCGCGAAAGCTGTTTCGATCGTTCGAGGACATGCATCATGCAAACAGTTTAAAAAAAAATTATTACTTTGTATTAAAGGAAATGGAAATCCAAAACTTCCTTTTTGGGGAAGTTGGAACTAAAATAAAAATTGTTTATCAATTATCAGTGTAAAAATTAGGAATAGAATAATATTTTTTCTTATTTAAATAATTATTAATTAACAAGACGAAATGAATTTTGATGAGTAATATTGACAAAATCTAAAGTTAAATTTTAAAGCGAAATAAAGTTGTAACGTTACGGAAAAATAACTTTCTTATGGGTGGTTCATAGGACGAACTACATTGAACAGTTTGACTGTTAGCGCTACTGCTACTTGGAACGTTCACTGCTCATGGCCGTTTGGAAATCATCTCTTTTTTGATTATTTTACGACAAAATTATTGAAATTTTAGATTGTACCACTTAATATTGAATTGTTTGATTAATAAAAGTCTATAGAAAAAGAAATATACTAAATTGACTTAAAAACTTACCAGAAAATGATGGTAACGGTCCATTTCTGAGAAGGAACGCTTTTGTTTTTCTACTGTTTTGGTATAAAAAAGTAATTAATGTTAATAAAAAGTCCACAGTGTTGTAATCATAAACAAAATAATAGTTTTAGAAATATTATAAGTAAAAACTTACCGTGAAAAAGTAGAAAAATTGTCCAAAATTGAACTGAGAACGAGTCGGTGAGGTAGCGGGTTCTACTGTCAACTTTGAAAGTCAAAAGCGTAATGAAGAAAAAGGGGGAAACTCGCGCTAAGGCCATTTTCAGGTATTTAATCCTTTTAAAATTAACGTATTTCAACGGTTTTCGAAAAAGTCGTTTCTAAGTATCAAAAATCGTTTTTTAAAACGCCCATCAACGGTCGATGTATACATCGACCCGCCCAGGGAAAGGAACTTCTACTCAATGTATACATCGACCCGCGCTGAGAGTGTTAACATTGGTTTAGAGTTGTGTAATTGTAGCGTATGAGTGGTAAAAGAGGGTAGAAAAGGAAGGTGGGAAAACCGTCGAGAGAAGGGTCGGGGGAAAACGGTTTTGTGCGGGTGGTGGAGAAAAGATCCTGAGGCGGGTGGAATTTCCTTCAATTTACAACTTTCCTTCGTTACACCGCTTCGCTCAGGCCAATTCTCTCATCCACGAAGGTGCCTTAGCGACCGACCAGACTTTTTTATTTTTTCCACTCTTCAGACCTTGACCTAAGAATTTAAAATGTGATTTCGAAAAACACAAAATAAATCGAGCAAATAATAAATTACCATAGCTCAATTACTAGGAAATAACTACAATAATCAATTTTTTAGGTTATTTAGAATATTCAGAAGCTAGTAGAATGTCGAACATTATTTCGAAAATAAATTACTTTTGACGTCATAATCAATCGGTCTTTTAATGAAATAATCGTTGATTAAAACAAATTGCCATTTAATATTAATTTGAAATTTTAAAGCGATTTAATCAAATAGCGAATTGATCACTTGGTTAGCTTCCTGATTAATATTTTAATCAAGGAAATTACAATTTGATTGCTTCTCCACAATTTTGCACTTAAAATTTTGATTCGAAAAAAAATTTTACCTTCGATCGTACTGACCCTTTAAATTATTTACTGAAAAAACGTACTTAAATAAGTAATTCTGTCAATTCTGTCTCTGTTACTTCGGTCAAGTAATGATACTAGGAACGTTTTTATTACCCTCCTCCCGTAGAAGTGCCGTAAATAATTAAATGAAACGGAATTACATGGAAAAATTTAATATTCTGTGTAGGTGTTTTTTTGCATTTTTTTCGGAATAATGTATTACGCAATGAGGCTATGACGTCTTTTAAATATATGCGTAAGTATCTAATTTTTTCCTGCTCCAAAATAATAAGACAGAATGAAGGATAATAAATAAAACCTAGTAGGTAAGGTGGGTAAGGTAAGGTGAGGTAAGGTGCAGTAAGGTAGGATAAGGTGTGGTAAGGTGTGGTAAGGTGTGGTAAGATGGGATAAGGTGTAAGGTGTAAGGTGTGAGGCGTGAGGTGTGAGGCGTGAGGTGTGAGGCGGACGTCACTGTCGATGTTGACGTCGATGTCAACTAGTTGTGGATGCCATCTATCCATGCATTGAGGTGTGTGAGAGAACGCGGACGTCACTGTCGATGTCAACTAGTTTGTCGATGTCATCTATCCATGCATTGATGGGCGGAGAGAACGCAGACGTCGCTGTCGATGATGGCGTCGATGTCAACTGGTGTGTCGATGCCATCCATCCATGCATTGAGGTGTGCGGAGAGACGCGGACGTCGCTGTCGATGTTGACGTCGATGTCAACTAGTTTGTGGATGCCATCTATCCATGCATTGAGGTGTGTGGAGAGAACGCGGACGTCACTGTCGATGTCAACTAGTTGTCAATGTCATCTATCCATGCATTGAGGTGGGCGGAGAGAACGCGGACGTCACTGTCGATGTTGACATCGATGTCAACTAGTTTGTCGATGTCATCTATCCATGCATTGAGGTGTGTGGAGAGAACGCGGACGTCGCTGTCGATGTTGACGTCGATGTCAACTAGTTTGTCGATGCCATCTATCCATGCATTGATGTGTGTGGAGAGAACGCGGACGTCGCTGTCGATGTTGACGTCGATGTCAACTAGTTTGTCGATGCCATCTATCCATGCATTGAGGTGTGCGGGAGAACGCGGACGTCGCTGTCGATGATGGCGTCGATGTCAACTGGTGTGTCGATGCCATCCATCCATGCATTGAGGTGTGCGGAGAGAACGGGGACGTCGCTGTCGATGATGGCGTCGATGTCAAACTGGTGTGTCGATGCCATCCATCCATGCATTGAGGTGTGCGGAGAGAACGCGGACGTCGCTGTCAACGTTTGTGTCGATTTCATCCATGCGTGCATTAAGGTGTGAGGAGAGAACGCGGACTTAGCTGTCGATTTGACGTCGATGTCAATGTGTGTGTCGATGTCATCCATCATCGATGTCATCAGGGAGCCGCCTAAAAGTAAGGGTGCGGAGAGAACGTCGATGTCGTCGATGTCGATGTTGACGTCGATGTCAACATCCTGGGAATCAAACTTTGGAATCGACTTTGACTGCGAACAGAGCGCGGACGTAGCTGTCGATGTCAACTAATGTGTTGATGTCATCCATTCAAGCATCGATGTTTGAGAATAGAGAACGTAGCTGTCGAAGTCGCGGTTTAGGACGGTGCAGACTAATCATGGAAGCGTTCAATCGCAGGTTCCCACGCATTCAATATGTGCACCGCTGACTTAAATTTTCATAACAGTTTGATTCCCAGGATGTTGGGCATCGATGATGATGGATGGCATCGACACACTTGTTGACATCGACGTCGACATCGACGTCCGCGATCTGTTCACACACCTCGATGCATGGATGGATGGCATCGACTGCGTATGTGGATATTGGCTGGATAATCGAATTCGATAGTGGCTTTAATGACTTTTTTCTCTTTTTTCGACGATTCATCAATTTTAGCTTGATTGTAAGTTAGTTGAGAGGTTATTTTGATTGAAGTGTTAATTTTTCGTTGGGTGAGGTGTCTATGAATAGTAATTAAGGTAGTGACGGTTTGGACAATTAGTGGGTGCCATGTAAAATAAAGGATTTGAGTCGATAGACGGCGGTAGGAGGTGGAGAAGCCGGAGGATAACGGATGACCCAGAACCGCCCCCACGTTTTCTCTCCGAAAAAGGCGGGGGGTCCGGAATGGGGCGGTGGCGGGGGTGGAAAATGTTGTGACTGGAAGGGGAGCGGGCCGTGACCCGAATGAGGGGCGGGAAATCCGATCCGTGCGGATCATCCGGGGGTCGATACGAGACGTCTGGGCCCGCCCGTCACGATCCCTCCCTTCGGAAAAGCGCTTCCAAGTCTAGACCCTCGACCAGACAAATAGTGTCTCGACATTCGCCAGACGCTCGCACCCCCCCCCCCCCCCGCCACTCTTCCCGCCTCGGGGGCTTCAACAAACCCCACCCCGCGCAAAAACATCCCGGTCCGCAACACAATCACAAACCTCTCCTCCTCCCAGAACACCCTTAAACTTCCCTCATTCACTAATTACGTTTTGACATGGTAAACTTTTTAATATGGGGAAAAACAAATTTTCTACCTCCAACATTTCACCCTGTCACCATCTGTTAAAATATATTATTTTCAAAAATGTCACCCTCATTCCAACCTCCATAATTGGGCAAAATGTTAATTGAATGATGACCATGGCGGAATAAGGAGCCGGCACCAAATTAGAGTAACCACTTTTCCATCCCAAATACCGAAAACATGTTAACAGCATCAAGGTAGAAAAAAATGAAATTCTTCCCCCAACCAGCCACACTGAACGGGCGAGGATATCCCAAATTTCTCCCAGCTATATTCTCAGCTGATGAGATAACTGAAAATATGACAATCTAATGACAGTTAGCTGACAATATGACGATCTATCGACTGTTTAGCTGATAATATGACGATCTGACGACTGTATAACTGATAATATGACGATCTAACGACTGTTTAGCTGACAAAATGACGAATTTTTGACTGTCTAGCTGACAATATGACAATTTAATGACAGTTTAGCTTACAATATGACAAACAACGATTGTTTAGCTAATAATATAACGATAACGACTGTTTAGCTGACAAAATGACGATCTGACGACTGTATAACTGATATATGACGATCTAACGACTGTTTAGCTAACAATATAACGATAACGACTGTTTAGCTTACAAAATGACGAATTTTTGACTGTATAGCTGACAATATGACAATTTAATGACAGTTTAGCTTACAATATGACGAACAAACGATTGTTTAGCTAATAATATAACGATAACGACTGTTTAGCTGACAAAATGACGATCTAACGACTGTTTAGCTGATAATATGACGATCGACGACTGTTGATAATATGACGATCTAACGACTGTATAACTGATAATATGACGATCTAACGACTGTTAGCTGATAATATGACCATCTAACTGTTTAGCTGACAAATGACGAATTTTTGACTGTCTAGCTGACAATATGACAATTTATGACAGTAGCTTACAATATGACGATCAAACGATTGTTTAGCTAATAATATAACGATAACGACTGTTTAGCTGACAAAATGACGAATTTTTTACTGTCTAGCTGACAATATGACAATTTAATGACAGCTTAGCTTACCATATGACGATCTAACGACTGTTTAGCTGATAATATGACGATCTGACGACTGTATAACTTATAATATGACGATCTAACGACTGTTTAGATTACAATATGACGAACTATTGATTGCTTGCGGATAATTAGAAGACCTAGCGACTGTTCAGCAGACAATATGACGTTCTAACAATTTTTATATGACAATATGACGGTCTATCGACTGTTTTTGCGATAAACTCTCTTCCTGAAAAATTAAATGTTTAGGGCAGACATCGTTTTTGAAGGGAAAAAGGAAAAAAAACTTCATTTTTGTAATTTAAATATCATAACTCCTAAACTGATTGCCGTAGGGTATTTTAGTTTCTCATTGATTTTGAACATTTTGAACCCATTAGAATTTTTTTTCTCTCTCGTGTTAATGGAATCGATCAGATGTAAAAATAGAAAGAGAAGGCGACAAAATGCGAGCGAGGTGGAAATCGACCTTTCATGACGGCTTCGTTGTAATTGAACAGAATCACGTGATGGAAAGGAGGAGAAAAAAAAACCGTTTATCAGGGACCATAAACCCGGCTCCCGGATCGAACTTTTCGTCAATACCGCCTTCGCTGTCAAACTTGTAAATAAAAACGAAAATTATTTTCTGAGAAATGACTCGATTTAGTGTAAAATATTTAAATCGACTTAAGCCACGCCATGGTATTTTTGGGGGGAGTCGACATTAAATTAGGAAGCTAAAAAGTGTAGAAATAGTGCCGTGAAAAAGTAGATTTTTGAAGTTTGGATAGGTTATCTTGTAAATGGAAGGGTGGGGAAAGGATGGGCTATGACGTCATTGGAGTTATTACGTCCTCACCGCCCTTCTTCCCCTTTTCATTGTGTGGATATTCGATTTTTAACTTCCTCAAAGAGAAGTTATTGTGATACTCTACAAAGTTCCGTCTCTGGAAGGGTCTTCCAAGCAATAAGGTTGTCTATCGTGCCGGCCGTCCGTCGCATTTTTTCGGGACACTTGAGAGCCCCAAATTTCCCTGAATCTCTCGCTTTTTAGAAATTTGTAAAAATGGCGGAGATCTAACCGTCCGAGCTTCACGAAATGTTCACCAAATCTCCTTATGTTATAATTTATTGAAAAAAAAAAAAATTCCATTAATCATATCGAATGATTTCAATAATCATAATAATCATATTATTTTTGTTTCATATTATCCGTCATAGTATGAGCTAAACAGTCGTCAGATCGTCATATTATCACCTAAGCAGTCGTCAGATCGTCATATTATCTGCTAAACAGCCAAACGTTCGTCATATTGTCATCTAAACAGTCGTTAGGTCGTCATATTGTCATCTAAAACAGTCGTCAGATCGTCATATTGTAATCTAAACAGTTGTCAGATCGTCATTTGTTATTGAACAGTAGTTAGATGACCATACTGTCGTCAGATCGTCATATTCAGCTAAAAGTCGTCAGATCGTCATATCACCTAAACAGTCGTCAGATCGTCATATTATTGCTAAACAGCCAAACGTTCGTCATATTGTCATCTAAACAGTCGTTAGGTCGTCATATTATCAGCTGAACAGTAGTCAGATCGTCATATTATTAGCTAACAGTCGTTAGATCGTCATATGGTAAGCTAAACTGTCATTAAATTGTCATATTGTCAGCTAAACAGTCTTAGATCGTCATTTGTCAGCTAACAGTCGTTATCGTTATATTGTAGAAACAGTGAAATTCGTCATGTTGTCAGCTAAACAGTCATCAGATCGTTATATTGTCAGCTAAACAGTCGTCAGATCGTCAAATTATCAGTTACACAGTCGTCAGATCGTCATATTATCAGGTAAACAGTCGATAGATCGTCATAATGTAAGCTAAACTGTCATTAATTGTCATATTGTCAGCTAGAAAGTCAAAAATTCGTCATTTGTCAGCTAAACAATCGTTATCGCTATATTGTTAGCTAAACAGTCGTTAGATCGTCATATTGTAAGCTAAACTGTCATTGGATTGTCATATTGTCAGCTAGACAGCTAGACAGTCAAAAATTCGTTTTAGTCAGCTAAACAGTCGTTAGATTGTCAAATGAAATATAGCTTGATATAGTTTAAAAATATAGCTTATAATAGTAAGCTAAACTGTCATTAGATTGTCATATTGTCAACTAAAGTCGTTAACTGTCATATGTCATCCAGTCATTAAGGGAAGAATTAAAAACGAAGAATTAAATGAGTTTAATAAACATTTATATTAAATAACTCGTTTTATTGAATATTGTCATTTTAATCATAAAATTTATTGTAAAGTTGACAATTTTTTTCTCATTAAAAAAACATCTAGTATTTATGTAATTGAATGTATTCTAAAGCCAAATCGAAAGAAAAAAAAATTTAAAAACCAACAGTTTTTATTGAAAAAATTTAAAAAAACCTTTTGGTTTTGTGAAAATTGTCATAATTGCATCATGCTATAAAGAATATAAAAAATTCCGCCACCCCCTATTTTCTCTGTATAAAAATTGACTTGAGAAAATTAAAGGGGCTATCGACACGACGGATATTTTGTGTTATTAGTTTACAAAGTTTTGAGGAATTTCCCAGGGAGGGGAGGAGGAGGGGGGGCTCCCTTTGGGAATTTCGTCCGGTTATAAACAAGAGGAAACCCGGGCGGAGGAGAAGGCTCTGAAAAAGGGAAACTCCCACCGTTTTCTAACCCTCTGGTTTCAAACTCATGAATATATCAAAGGATTTTCACCACTGCATATCATAGGAAAAAAACTACTAAATATACAAGCCTCAATATTTTTTTCGCCTTCAAATTATCAAGTTTTCTGCCAGATTTTCAAAAAAAATAATCTAGGTCTACTCGTTTTTTCATGAAATTAATTAACGATCTTCTACCTTCTTAAGACAAAGGACTATATCGTGGGGTGTAATTAGTGTAGCGAATTAATCAAGGAGACGTCTAATCTAGGTTTAGATACCGTCAAACCCTCCCTTAATAACCTTCATCAAACTAAAGGAGCTTTAAACAAAGTTTTTAATTTTATTTTCAAACAAGGAAAACACTTTTACCCTTTTTTTATCTTCCACGAACAGACTTATCATCCTGGCATTTTTCGATGTTGTATTCAACAATTTTTAAAAAAGTTCTATTTTGATAAAATGAAAGATTGTGTTTTTTATTACAAATTGGGGTCCGAAACGCAAAAAGTAGGGGAAAAAGGGGGTAAGACCGGGTACCTACTTAATAGAACAAAAAATGGCGTCCGAAGCGCAAAATTAGGGAAAAGGGGGTAAGACGGGGTACACATTTATTTGAGAAAAAATTGGGGTCCGCAACGAAAAGTAGGGAAAAGTGGGGTAAGACCGGGTACATATTTATTTGAACCAAAAATTGGCGTCCAGCGCAAAAATAGGGGAAAGTGGGGTAAGACCGGGTACCTATTTATTTGAAAAAAAAAAAAAAAAAAAAAAATTGGGTCCGCAACGAAAAGTAGGAAAAAGTGAGGTAAGACCGGGTACCTTTTTTTTTTTTTTTTTTTTTTGTTTTGTTTTTGGCCTTTGCTTTCGCAAATTAGCCACTTCTGCCTGATTTTTGAAACCAAAATTGGCGTCCGAAGCGCAAAAAATTAGGGAAAAGTGGGGACGGGTACACATTTGAGAAAAAAAATTGGGGTCCGCAACGAAAAAGTAGGGAACGTGGGTAAGACCGGGTAGCTATTTATTTAAACAAAAATTGGAACCCGAAACGCAAAAATTAGGGCAAAGTGGGGTAAGACCGGTACCTATTTATTTGAACAAAAATTGGCGTCCGAAACGCTAAAAGTAGGGAAAAGTGGGGTAAGACTCCCGACATATATTGAGCATATTGGGATCCGAAAAGGAAAAATTAGGGGAAAGTAGGGTAAGACCGGGTACACATTTATTGAACGAAATTGGCGCCCGAACCAAAAAATTAGGAAAAGTGGGGTAAGACGGGTACCTTTTTATTTGTACAAAAACTGGCTCCCGAACGCAAAAATTAGGGAAAGTTGGGGTAAGACTGGGTACCATTTATTTGAACAAAAACTGGGGTCCGAAACGCAAAAAAAGTAGAAGAAA
>JACGAQ010003825.1:0-23627 GCA_014119065.1 Orius insidiosus | reverse complement strand
AATCGTTTATAAGCATTATATTTGGTAAAGATTTTTCAGTTAAAGCCCAAGTGAACTAAAATATTTTAAATTAAATAAAGAATGCTTTGAAATGAGAGTCTTTCTCTGCTAATTCTGTAAGTCTTTGCGATAACGGTATCTGGTTCTAAAAAGAAGGCAAGTACTTACCTTCGTGAATTTCTTATACATGACATAGGAAACTTTTTAATGATTTTTTTTGTTTTTACATTCTAAGCTGTGAGTAAAAAAATACGTATGGGTTCTATTCTTCGTGGCTGTGGAGCTAGCACTCACAGCATGGAGGTCTTGGGTTCAGTCCCCGGGCTGTATAGGAGGTACGATTTCATGAAATTCTATCTACACAGCCTTTGGATTACGTTTTCAGACTACTAGTTTCAAAGTAATATGGCGAAAGCCACCGTATGGGCTCATTTTCGAACAGATTAGCTTTCTAGAAATTATGATAATGAACGAGATGAGTAAGCTTATACGCGTATAATGCGGGGTTTTACTGATCAACCCGGTTCTAAGGCTAGGGTGTATGGATCGATCAACAAGTAAACATCGTTCACGCCTATTCCGATGGGGTTTCCGGGTCAATATTTCATTAAACGACCTCCACTCTTGCAAGAAACCTTTCAAATTTTTATAAAAATTCCAACAAAGCCTCAATAGTGAAATATAAATAAAAATGTTTTTCTTGAAGTAAGAAAATTGCATTAATATTGTAAGGGATGGGCAAAATCTTCTTGTGGAAGGTAATACTGAAAAAGTTGCACAAAAAAAGTTTTACCTCCACTTCAATAAAGTTGAAGCTACGGTTGGGTAATTGGATAAAACTTAACCCCTTTTTTCTTTTGTTCTTTACAGAATTAGTCGTAATGAATTTAAAATTAATTGTTTTGATTTTTTAAAACCTTCAGTTGGAAGTTTCATTCGTGAAAAAGAGATTAATAAGTTGGCGGAGATCAAAGAGCGTACTGGAGGCTTGTTCTGTACGAGCTTAACGAGGAATAATAATAAAATTAGTGCATTCGGTTTTAAGTACGGTATTCACGTGAATGACCCCCAGCGATATCGACCTGCTCTCGCCACCGCTCAACTCCCGATTTTCTGTTTTCTCTCCCCTCTCCCGTACGTTTCCTCATCCACGACGGCGGCGTTCGTCCCCCTCGCCCCCGCCAACCGCCCCTATCGATACCGAGCCTCCTTTCAACCCTTTTCGAAGAATGGGACACGACCTCAATGAAGCAAAGATTCCTCATCCTTTCACAAACTGCAGACGTGAGAGATTCCTAAAAAAATCGTTCTTAATTCATCTAACCGAAGAAGCTGTTCAAGTTAAACACTGGCATTTGCCTAGAAATATTTTTTAGCTATAATTGTCTTTTACAGCCATGGTAAAGAGGTGAAAGACCTGATCTATTTAGGATTACCTATGTCCCAACAAGACTTTGGGTTGCAAATGCGCCCCCAGACGGTTTCTCAGCGAAAAACAACATAGTTTTCCTTATTTTGGTAACTCCTACTCTTCAGACAAACAGAAAGAGTAAAATGATAGGTACATGTATCCAAAAAACTGTGAAATGTGTTAAAAGTGGGAATAGGTCTCTGTGATCTTGGACCGCGTAATGGAGTTAGATTGGCAAGGCAACGTATAATGAACGATAGGCTTCACTATAAGAAGGATGAAGACAGAAGTTAAGGAAATCTCCGTTAGAGCTCTCGTTAAATTAAATCATTTGGTCTCTTTATGGCGTTCGCGCTCGTCAAGTGTTATTTAGGAAATTGAGCGAGTACAAAGTGAATTGCGTGTCTAACGTCAAGATTATGGATTAACTTTCAATTCAATGTCAATCGACTTTCTCTGCCGAGAATCGATTTCCGCGATGTTCTAACTTCACAAGGTACGTTGGTTGTCCTTAGCGTGCTTAATCACTTTTAGACAATAGTCCAGAATGTCCAAGTTGTCACGTTTTCAAAGCTCGTCTATTCGGTTTTGTCAAACATCAAGTTAGAACGCTTCACCAAACGCTTTGTACAACTTTAGGGGGAAAATGATTGCTCTTCTTGGTTTGACAACAAAACTAATCCAGGTGAAATGAACAAATCAACCCTTTTGCGCTATCTAATTGTTCTCAAATTTTTATCTCAGCCATTTTATCTGGGACGAAAAACGGGCAATAAACCAAAACCACATTTAAAGGACTTAAATTACTAACCAATTTTTTCGAGATTCTCAGGAGCGAAACTTTAGTTCGCTACAGGTTATTTACTTTCTGTTGAACTACAGGGTGGTATTTAACTTAATTTACCTTCGATTTTTAGGTAGATTTCTTTCAGATCTACCTATTGCAATTTATTCAGCAATCATGTTATTCGCATCTCTTTTTGGATCATTTTCTTCTGACATGTGAAAAAAGATGAGTTTTGAAGGTGATTAAACGTTGAAAATTAGAAACCTATGAGCTTACAACACGACCTACCGTAATGGACGTTGTTTCAAGACGCATCAATCGAAAGCTGTAACCAAGGCGACCGCCAGAACAAAAGGGGCCAGAAGATGGAATTTAACGAGGCTTGTTTTCCGTCTGGGATTTTGGAAGCTAAAGACACCAAAAAGCTGTTGAAATCATATGTGTTTCTCAATATTTTTTGAATTTGATAAATAGAGGATATTTTTGTCTGATATGAAATATAAATTACGTGCTGTTATGTTTTAAAAATGGGGTAATAAGGGGTTCAGGGTTGAAATATTGTAAGAGAAATTGGGAAATGTAGAAGGGGCTCTATAAGTGGCCATAGCTGAGGCTATTCCTGAACACCGGTTCTCTGCCAGTGGCCCTGGTCACTACCTCTTCTCCTCGCTAATATATCAATTTTTTTTATTAGGAAAAAATTTAGTTAAACAACTATATAGTATAATGCATTACCATAAATTTCGTTCAGACTATTTAAAAAACCGATGGTCCTGTCCATGTAATCCGAAGTTTATTATGTTTGGATTCCCATTTCTTCTGTCACCTTTCACACGACACTGCTCACTATCACTTGTCACAGAACACAACTTTTTCACATTTTTTTCTTCCAACACAGATCACCGTTTTATATTTATAATCGCTTTTTCAATTAATTTTCCAGATTATTTTTAATTTTTACTGTTTAATCATGCTTACCAAACATTCCAACTAACCTGAAACAGAAAAAAACGAAAATTTGAGAAAAAGGCTCATTTTTAACCAATAAAAAAATATCAATATTCAGTATTTATGCTTGTTTTTTGTTTGTGCCTTATGAATATCATATGTATATTTTTAAAAAGTCCAAACGAAAACTTGCGGGCCGATTCTGTTGCCCAGAGAGTAGGTTCATTGTTCTAAACATCGTGAACTCAGTCATTTATTTTATCCCAGTAGCAGAACAGCAAAAATTCCGAGTCGACGATTTTTCAATCGCACTGTCAGTACAGATTTTTTAAAATTTTTCTATTGGAAAACCCGTTTTTCCTCCCACAAAGTAAACCGAAGTCCCATCTCTTTTAGTTGTGCAAGTGGTTGACCGTGTGAGAATTATGATGGAAAGTTAAAAGCTGGTAACAGATGTTCCACCAAACCAAGTATTATTTTATCTCAGTACTTGCTCAGATACTTATTTTTATATCTTTCTATAATTTAATAGCAATTTAAACGGCTTTGTATTTTTACGAGATCTACTCGTAAGCTATCTGAATTATACAACCAGTGATGAACTTGCTCTCCAATCGATCGATGACCAAACTAAAAAACCCGACGTGGAGGGTAATACAATAACTTCTTTAAGGAAGTTAAAGAGAAAAGGCTCATAACCTTTTGGTTTTTAACAATAACGATACACGTTAACGTGTAGCCTGCACACCAAGGCCAAAACTATCCACGAAGCGTTCGATGACCGAATTTGAATAAAAAAAGGCGGAGAGAAACGGGTTTAACCGTTTCACGCTACACGTGACGTGCAGCCAACCGCTTTCAACCGTCAAGCAAAAACTATCATTTCGTTTTTTAAAGAAGAATTAGATAAACTTGAGAATGATTTTGGGCTAGAATAAGCAGTTATTTTATTGGAAGTGTTTACTATGATTATGTTGGATAAATAAAAACAGGAAGTAGCTTCTGACGTAGATGGGTGGGATCTTCTATTCTTTATCAAACCCCGTTCCCTTAAAATTTTCTTCCTCGACAGCGGCGACTATTTTCCACAAAGCTCTCCTTCCCCGGCAGCTCTCCCGAAACTCCAACCGTCTCGCATCTCGTGTAATAAATAGAATTAAAATAGAGGGATGGTGGAAGTGACTTTGGCTTTCGGCCACCGAACCAGGTGAGCCCAGCCTAGATACAGATCTGTTCTTCTGTTTTCGGCTTTTAATGGAACATTGTTAGACTTTTTCTTCTTTTATGACTGAAAGCAACCTTAATACCTTCTCAAATTAATCAATCCAAGTTATTTTATTCCGGAAAGAATATGGTTCAATTTATCATCGACAAAGTTAAGTGGAACAACGATTTTTTAATTCTGAAAAATTGTCTCTTGGCTGATCAATACTTTTTCAGACAAAATCCCAGCAAGACATCTCATCAAATGAATTTATACTTTTAGCTCTAAAAGGTCCTTTGATGTTTTTAAAGACAACAAATTATTACAGTCTTCTCTCTCGATATTCCTATAAACAAAAAGGCTTTTATGAACCACTAATGTCAAAACTGATGGGTGGCACAGTTCGGATAACAGGTTATCTAAATCCTCGCTACCATATTGGGTACATTAATTTTCTTTCATATACTCAACCCTGGTTAGTACATCAGTTAACATCTGTTCCCCAGAGTCATGGTTTATGGCAAAAGCCAGTTTGACCCTCTCGGGCCGTTTAACTCAGCTCCCTATAAGTTTATCACTTTGTCAACGTTTTTGTTATCCCAATTGTTCAATTAATGTGGAATCAGCTAATGCTAAGGAATGGCCCATATTATCAAAACGATTCAAAGAATAGTTGACTAAAGAAGCCAAGTGTTTTTTTTACATCGATAAAACGTATGACGCTTTATCATAAGAAAAAACACAACAGACAGACGACATTTTTTTTACCCAATGACGTATACGAATTCCCACACTATTTAATACTCATATCCGCTCAGTTAAAAATAGTTTTATTTTTTAGCTTTCGAGAAACCTTTTCTGGTTTTTTAATTTTTAGTTGCCGATATAAGAAGAAAGTATAAACTCCCCCGCCTTCGGATAAACTTGCAGTTTCCACCCATTGCGTCATTAGCTTGAAATAGAACTTGACGTTGTTTGAGTTGAGGCTAAGGTTTTTCAGCCCGTATGACCGTTGGGTTCAGTCATCCCTCCGAATAGAATGAAATAAAAAAAAAGACTTGGTACGCGCTTTACTTTATCTCGAAGCTATTTGTGCAATCTTTGCTGACGCAGGGATCGTTATCTCGCTTTAAGCTTTCTTGCTTTCCTTCCGATTCCAATAATTTATTTCTTTTTATTCCCGAAACTTTTTTGTAATAAAAAATTCATTTCAAGGGCATCTTTTTTTACCCCTCGGCTACTTTTAGCAGAAGGGCGAGAACCGAGGGCTCGGTAATTGATTAATTTATCGACCCCTATGGACAGTGAGGCTATCACTTTAAGGGACAATTCTCCGTGATAACCCTTAAAGTTACTCCATAACCAAACGAAGCTAACTTAAATTACAATTTATAATTGACCATCCTTACGTTTTAAAACAAAATAAAAAAAATCCAAATGTGTAACAAAAAGAACGAAGATGGGAAAGATTAATTGACGAGTCTGGTAAATAAACAAAAAAACATTTTAGCCTTATTGTTTGTGTGTATAACTGGTAGGGTGCCTTTTTTTATTTTATTTTTTGTCCTGAGTATCCAATGTTTTGCTTCATAATACATGTTACGTCACCTCGCGCAAAGGAAATTGAAAACGTGAATTTTAGAGAAAAAGTTTGTTTTGGTTGATTAAAATAAATGTTAGGTTTATGCTGTATAAATGAGTGTGGAAATTCAAAGTATGGAATGTGAGTTAAAAAAAAATTAAGTAAATTCAAAATAGTTAGTTGTTAAAAAATAGGCTTCGTGTTTTGGCAAGGTGTCATTGTAAATAAATAAAAGGTGTAGGTGGTAAGTGAAAGAAGGTGTTGAATTACCTTGGCCATATGTAGACTCCGGAAACTTCAAAACCATAATGCCAACTTCCTGAATAGCTCCTTGTCCTTTGGGTCCAGTACAACACCATGACCGTGTGCTTTTCCGTCTTCCCAGCCGCCGAGAAAGTTCCACCGTCGTCAAAATCGAACCTTCCTCCATTAAGTTTGGACGAAGTGGCCGTCCCGTAGCCCCGGTCGCGGGCTCGTCCATCTGGCTGATCGCTCCCCCCCTCCCTTTTTAAAGAGAGAGGATTCTAAGATTTGGGCTTTCTCTTGATCTCCCCCTGATCACCTCCCCCCCTTCGAGGGAGCCGAGTCTGACTTGGGGTGCCTCTCGCCGCCCGGACTCCAAGATGGCAACTGTTCATCAATCCCCCTCTTCCCGCCTTCCGCATTTCGCCCCCATCCCACTTCTCCGTCCTTCACCGTCCATATCTCGGGGGCGGCAAAGCGCATGACTTTATAGATACCGCCACTTTCCAACCCTCAATAATCCACACGTTGGTATAGGTACCTTATACATTTTTTACGTCCATTTCTTTTTGGTAAATTTTTTTATCTTCTTCATTTGAAATTACTACTTTGAAGAAGTTTACAAAATGGTCACTTTGAGCATAAAAAAGTATATACTTTTTGAAGCTCAAAATAAATTCCACGTATAAGTCTTTTGCTTCTTAATTGGTAATTCTGAAAGAAATCTCTTCTGAAAGAAGGGAGCAGCAGTAATCAAAAAATTTTGTATACATTTTTGTTTCACACTCCCTGACCCCGAAACCACCCTTAACTCAAAAGTATTTATACATATGTACAGCGAAATACCCTAACCGTTCATCCTATCGCTTTCAAAATTAATAGTGATGTTATGCGGATGGGTAAGAAAGATTTAAACTTCATTTGGATCAGCTGGATGCAATGAATGAATCTAATTAAAAACAAATATTTTTGAATTTTTACGGGAAAAATTTTTTTTCTTTAATTTTTAACAGATGTTTTTTTTATTCGATCTTATGAACTTCCTAGGTGAAAGTGTAACCATCTGAAAGAAATCTACCTCTTTAGTCCTGCTGCCGCGGAACGACTTTTTTTATTATAGTTTAAATAAATTTTTTAAAAAAATAATAAAATTAAACGAGAATTTTCATCTTTTTTATTTCGTCTATCTAATCACTATTATATGTGATCTAATAAAAGAAACGGTTACATTAAAAACGAACATGACAATCTCATCATAACCCGGTCAGATAAAGGGAATAAACCGTAGTTATGACAAAATCGGATTACAACCAAAAAATTTCCACCCTGCTCTCGGATAGTGATACCTACAGCATTATAAAACGAGATCCCACCCAATATCCAGTCAAAGATGAATATAATGATATCCACAGCCGTGAACAATAATTACATCCCTAATTATGTCGGAATTACATTAAAAACTCATAATGGACTTATTCCTAAGATGTATGGTCTCCCTAAGATTCATAAACGGGGGCACCACTACGACCAATAGTGAGTTTCATCGGATCCCCTACATATAAGTTGTCAAAATACGTAGTATCGATCCTTAATAATTTACGTTGCGAAAACCAATTTACAATCGATAACTCTACAATTTCAAAGCAAGAATAAATGAGTTAATAGTGCCACCGAACCATATTTTATGTTCATTAGATGCTACCTCTTTATTCACAAATATCCCTGTCGAACTTCTTACAGAAATCGTTCGGGGGAGAACTGGTCTAAATTAGACACTAAGACACTTTACCCTCGATACATTCATAGAATGGTTGAAATTCTGTTGCTCATCGGGGTCCCTTGTACAAAATGGAGTCTACTATCGGCAATCTTTCGGGGTGGCCATGGGAAACCCTTTAAGTCCCATCGCTGCTGACATAGTCATGTCTAAACTTCTAAACAACTACAATGGAAAAGTTAGATTTTGAGGTCCCCTTTTTTTTTTGTATGTCGATGACATACTCACCGCCCTTCCTTTAGACAAGCTTGACTATACTGTACGTAAATTTAATGATTTTCATCCTCGATTAAAATTCACGATCGCGAGTGTGAAGAAAATAATAAAATTCCATTTTTGGACACTTTAGTCATTCGAAACACAAATGGAACGCTACGTACAAAATGGTATAGTAAACCTATGGCCTCAAATAGAATCATACATTTCCATTCTTTTCACCCGTTTAGCCAGAAATCCAATGCCTGCATAAATCTAATAAACGTGTATGCCTTTTAGATAGTGATGGAATGACTCTTGAGAACAAGAAAACAATTCATGACATACTTGGCAAACTTGGTTATCCAAAAAAACTTATAAATAAATGGATAAATAACCGACATTATGGGAAATCGTTCTCTCCGCCGACCTAATAGGACCCAAGAAGCCCTCGATGGACCACAAGCCAATCCAATAGTTTCTGCGCCTTACCTACATTAGAGGGCTCAGTGAAAATATAAAAAAGAAAATAAAGTCAGTATCACCGAATACTCGAATTGCTATGAAAAACACCAACCCCCTCAGTAGAATCTTTAGCAAATTAAAAGAACCGACTAAAAAAGAACAAAAAAGTGGGGTATGTTACAAGATTTCATGCACAGGAAAACCAGAAACAATGGAATCGTGTACAGGAGTTTATTATGGTGAATCGCGACAGTACTTTAAAAACCGACTTTACCAACACCAATATGCAAAAAAAAAAAAAGAAAAGACAGTGCATTGTCATTCCACGCTGTTAAACATAACCACATATTCGACTTCACAAATGCAAACATAATCAAGAACGAGATAAATACGTCAAGAAGAAAATTCTACGAATCCGTATACATTCAGAGAGACATACATTCAATAAATTTCAAAAAAGATTCGAAAAATGTTAGCCCGGCGTACTACTCGATTTTAAATTTGAAAAGTGGCGGCATAAATGAGCCGGACATGCCAACCTGATCACCCGAGTGACACCATGTGGGGAATCAAGGAAGGTTTAACGCTTGATCAAGGTTACATGAACGGTTTCTTTCGTACAAATTACGTTTTTAGTTAAAATTAATAAGTAATATCTTCATCTCGAGCCGAATTTTTAAGAAAAGGAAGCGATATCCTCGTAAAACCTGAATATAGAGAGAATTTTCTCCAATAGAAGCTTTTAGAACGACGTTCCCATAAGTTCGAGTTTACGAACACTCATAAAGAAAGGTATTCCACATATTTATTTGTTCAATACGTTTTTAACGTTCTTGAATACCTTTTCAGAGGATAAAAAAGACCGCTCGTTGATGATCAATTTTCAACATACACTTCAAACTAATATCTATACTAGCGATCGTGAAGGAAAATTATCGTACATGGTACGAAAATTCGAAATCTAACACAGCAAAGGTAATTTCTCTGACTTGTTAAATAAACACATATCTAACGTGTTTTTAATAATTTTTTCAAAAAAATAAGTCAGTCGTTTTGGTAGCTCACCTTGATTTCAGTCGTTTTTCTCTCTCGACAACTCGACTTGACTTCACACGAACACACACAATCGTTCATCCTTGTCCCCCCCAAATTTACCCCTTATATATTATATCGACTTTTTCGTCATTGCGACAGTCTCAGAAGAAGGTAAAGCATCAAAATAATCTATTCAATTTTCGTATGACAGACATCCTTTTACAGTGTCCCGGATGGTGATTGTTAAAGCTATTATATCTTGAAATTGACTGAAAACACCCTCATAAAGATCTATCAATATAATTGTAAGTAATTATAATGTTTTGTTGACATTCACGCCTAATAACAAATATGTATATTCAGCTCGACGTCCTGATGAAGGAGTGAAACACACTCCGAAACGCGTCGACGAAATAAAAAGATGATCTGAAGTAGATGTTTTCTCGTTTACCCAAATCATTGGCTGCAAGCCCACACCTAACCTCTGCATATATTACTTTGAAAACCGATCTTATAAGCCCTACCGCTCATTGATGAGTCTTATTGATTCTGCAAAGTCTCTTAAATTAGTCGTTTGTACGAAAGTCTTTTTATGAGGGGGAAAAAGGCAGGTTTAACTGGTACGAATTAAGGAGCTCGGGTGCTTAGAAGGACTTTGCACTTAGTTTAGATTTTGAACAGAATAGAATCGAACCCATTGTATTCAGGACAAAAGATCTTTTGGATAAAAAAGAGAAAAGACATTTTAAGTTTATTAAATTAAAAGTTTTTTTCTTTAAAAAAAACGTTTTTTTCGTTGATTTTTCAAGTTGTCGCCATTGATTGCAAATTGACCCTTGAAGACCGTTTCGTTAAAACTTCGCAAGGAGGTAAAAAAAGAAGGCCCTTTTCTGCTTACTTTATAGAAAAAAAAAATCAGTGATTCTAGTCAGAAGCTAAACAATTACATGGGTCACAGAATTCAGGACTCCTAATTACCATTGTAAATTTTACTTTATCCGTGTTTAAGCGTAAGTAAAAGTCGCTTAGTGGCTAAGCTTTTTTCGAAAGAAAATCATGAAAATTTACATTTTAATTAAAATTGATCGACGTTTAAATATTTTGGTGTCTTCGTTATTTATGAATACATCGGGGAAAAGGGAGAAGTACGAAAGTGGAAAAAATACGTCCAATAACCTGACACCGTGTATTATTAGAGAGGGTGTCTCGAGAGGATACGGCCGGAAATCACCAGAGGGTTCAAAACCCGTGAATTCAATTCCTGACGTCTTTACGAAAGGGGGAAAAAAAATTATCTGCTGATTTTTTATAATAAAACAAAAACAAGAGAAATACAAGTTGGGATGGATTTTATTTTCGGTGTCGTTTTCGTGTTGATATATCGTATAAACGAAATAGTCTCGCTTTTCCTATGGTACGAACACGGTTTATCTTTAGGTATTTCAATCCATTTGGTAAAACGCGGTCTTACATTGATTTTCTCTGTGTCTGGAGTGTCTGTCAGATTCGCTTTGCCGTATGGAATGGAATTCGAAGCGGTCTTCCCTTCGTTTATCTTCACGTTGAGGTCTGGAATAGGAAGAGGGCTTTTAGCGACGACTTTGAAAAGCAGTTTTGATCTCTTTCCCCCGTACCTGCTGTTAAGATCATTTTGAGTCTTTTTAAAATGATCGGAAATTCAACAGTCGTCTTCACACCGTATTTAGGCCATCCTGTTATTTCATACACACAGTGACATATTGGGAGAAAACTGAAACGTATGTATAAAAAACATATTTTATGAATTTTTCGGGATAAAAAATCTCCACAAGTTCAAAGTTGTGGTTTTAAAAATGCAGGTGGTGCTGGGCAAACATGCGTCAATTTTAATTCGCAACACTTTGAGGGACAGATGTTCGCATTTTTTATGTCTGGGATTCAAAATTATGGGGTGTTTTATAAAGATTTTGAAAGGAAAAAATTTGTCCCGCGTTCTAGATTTTGGTGAAACCACTTTAAGACCCTTGGAACCTTCGGTGGGGATTTCTCCAACATATTTCAGCAGATTAGAATTTTTTTTTGGGGGGGGGGGGGGGGGGCTACTCAGGAGACCAAATTTTTCCTGGGTTTTTTTTAAAAGGGTATTATTTTATAACGTTATAATCGTACTTAGGGAAATTGTGGATGCTTCATCACAAGTTGTATGATATCTTAAAATGGTACTTTAGAGCCCTAAAAGGGTGTTTTTTTCGTTATAAGGTACTTCAGAGTTCAAAAAAGGGTATTATATTAAAAAGATACTTCAGAGGCTAATAAAGGGTATGAAATCGTTAAAATGGTTAATAAGGCCTGTATGGGTATGATATCGTTAAAATGGTACTTTAGAGCCCTAAAAGAGTTCAAAAAAGGGTATTATCGTTAAAAAGATACTTCAGAGGCCAATAAAGGGTATGAAATCGTTAAAATGGTAATAGAGGCCTGTATGGGTATGATATCGTTAAAATGGTACTTTAGAGCCCTAAAAAGGGTGTTTTTTTCGTTTATTAAGGTACATCAGAGTTCAAAAAAGGGTATTATATCATTAAAATACTTCAGAGGCCAAGAAGGGTATGAAATCGTTAAAATGGTTAATGAGAGGGCTGTAAGGGTATGAATTATAAGGTACATCAGAGTTCAAAAAAGGGTATTATATCATTAAAAAGTACTTCAGGCCAATAAAGGTATGAATCGTTAAAATGGTTAATGAGAGGGCTGTTAAGGGTATGAAATCGTTAAAAGGTTAATGAGAGGGCTGTAAGGGTATGATATCGTTAAAATGGTACTTTAGAGCCAAGAAAAAGTATTATCGTTAAAATAGTTCTTTAGAGCCCAAAAAAGGGTATATATCGTTAAAAGATACTTTAAAGGCCAATAAAGGGTACGATATCGTTAAAATGGTCTTCGGAGTCCAAAAAAGGGTATTACAGTAGACCCTCGTTTATCCGTCCCTCGTTTAACCGTTCCTCGGTTTCTCCGCGCTTTTTTTTTTTTTTTTTTTTTTTTTTTTTCAATTATTGTTCAATGAACGGATAAACAAGGGAGTATAAATAAAATAATGAAACGTTGCTGTTTTTTTATGTTCGATATTCTAGGAAGGTCATTCGCACCACCCTTATTGTTCTCACCGTCTTTTCGTTATCTCATTTCTCCGAAAATTGTTTACAAAAATGATTTTTATTGCCAGTTTCTATGATTTCTTTAGTCTTTCTCGGTTTTTTCGAAGGAAATAAATAAATAATTTTTTGTCGATACCGGGAACTTGTTCTCAGAAATAATAGCTTTGTTCCAACCGCAGTTTGAAACTGGTTTGAAAATCCTGGAGCATGTGCAGAAGGATTTGCACGTCAGATTTGACGGACGAACGATTTGAGCGACGTCAAATTTGATGTACAAGTCCTTCTGCGCATGCTTCAGGAGTTCAAACTGCGGTTGGAACAATGCTAATATGTTTGTAATGTACAATTCTCATCTGTCATTCATCCATTTTATTTAGACTAAAATCTGTTGTTTTATTTCACCGCCAATGACCATATTCCTGATATTTAACATCAAAAATTTTACATATTTATTTACCTTTATTTAACGTTAGAACCATAATGACTACGACACTTTATAGCTACATCATTTTCGTAGCCAATAAAATTATTAAACTCTTCTAATAAAAACCCTCGATTATCCGTTTTTCGCGTTATCCGCGTTTGGTCGAGAACCAATTAGTACGGATAAACGAGGGTCTACTGTATATCGTTAAAAAGATACTTTGGAGGCCAATAAAGGGTATGATATAGTTAAAATGGTACTTAGGGCCCAAAAGAGGGTATTATATCGTTAAAAAAATACTTCAGAGGCCAATAAAGGGTATTATATCGTTAAAAAGATACTTCTGGGCTAATAAAGGGTATGATATCGTTAAAATGATACTTCAGAGTTCAAAAAAGGGTATTATATCGTTAAAAAGATACTTCTGGGCCAAAAAAGGGTAAAATGGTAAAAAGGCCTATAAAGGGTATATCGTTAAAAAGATACTTAAGAGGCCAATAAAAGGTTGTTCTTTCGTGAAAAAGGTACTTCAGAGTTCAAAAAAGGGTGTATCGTTAAAAAGATACTTCCGAGTCCTAAAAAGGGTATTATAACGACAAATCGTTTTTAGAGGCCAAAAAAGGGTATTCTCCAAATTTGAACGGTGGTAATTAGGTAGTGGATTCGATTTCTACATTGGAGTTCGATCCCAGGAGCGGCGAAAAATTCCGCTAATGAGCCAAAAAAAGAAAGAATTTTTAAACTTTTTTAGTATCATAAATTTTCTTATTTTTCTTTTAAAATAGATATAAATCAAAAAGAAAATGGTACACTTGAAAATTAATTTTAATCTCTCTTAAAGAAAAAAAAAGTTTTAACATTAATTTTCATAATGTTGAAGGATGTGGTGTAAACCTCGGAGACCACTTCCTGTGCTTTCAGCTATGATTAGCCCCTTTACATTTTTTTTACCCCTAGCCCTCAAGAGTTTTTTTTCTACAACAATATTTTTTAAATAAACGTTTGGCTGTTTACAGACAAAAAAAGAAAAGAAAAATCCGCGAAAATAATCTATTTGGAGAAAAAATTAGGTCGGGAGTTCGGGATACGGAAAAATAAATAACAGGTAAGAAAACCTTTAGAATCCAGGAAAGCTTTATTATGTTTGGAACAGGCCGAATGTTATCAAGAAAACGTGCGAATCCCCTTGACAAAAGCCAACCGTACCTTCTTTTTTCTCGTGTTTTTTTCCGCCCCGCTTTCATAATTCCAAACTCCCATTTGTCCAATTAAAAACACAAAACAAATAAAAATAGAAAAAATTTTAAAAAATATTTTATTTTAATTTATCTCGTATGTATTCCGTAAATTAGGTCATATTTTATAAAATAATAATTAGTAAATAGCAAAAACATTAAATTTTTCAAATGTTATTAGTAGTTAATATTTAAAAATAGCTAATGAGGGAGAGAGAATAAAAAATCAAATATTTGAAACACGGTTTCGGCCTAATAGCCCTCTTCAGGTGGGCTGTTTCTTTATTTTTTCTTTTCCTCTTCTGTTTTACTGAATTTATGGATACTGCGGGAAGGTTAAAAGTAACTGCTCTTACTTCGAAGCGGTCATTTTTTTTACATAAATTGTCATTTTAGTAGGGAGAAATTTCATACTTCCACGCCTTACGAGAGGGACCTTCTTGCGCAAAAATCCCATTATTTCTACCTTGATACATGAAAAAATTTCAAAAAATTTTGAAAGTTTTTGAAAAAAAAAAACCCTAAAAAACTGCAAATTAAAAAAAAACTAAAAATAGTCGGAAATGTTTTCAAAAAATAACAAAAAAACTTCGCCCTCCGTTATATTTATTTTTCCTTTATACTTCCCCCTCCGTTATACTCCCCTGTCCGTTATACTCCCCCTCCTTTATACTCCCCCTCCTTTGTACTTCCCCTCCGTTATACCCCCCTCCTTTGTACTTCCCCCTCCGTTATACTTCCCCTATACTCCGTTATACTATGAATTTATGGATACTGCGGGAAGGTTGAAAGCAACTGCTCATTCTTCGAACCGCTAATTTTTTTTTACATTAATTATCATTTTAGTCGGTAGAAACTTCATACTTCCACGCCTTACGAGAGGGACCTCTCTTGGGCAAAAATCCCATTATTTCTACCTTGACACTTTAAAAAATTTTCGAAAAAAAAAATAACTTAGAACATTTTTCGGGAAAAAAGCGTAAATTTAAAATTCAAAAAAAAAAAAAGAAAACTCGCAAAATTTTTAAAAAAAAAGTTGGAAAATTTTCGAAAAAATACTCGGAAAATTTTCCAAAACAAAAAAAAGTTGGAAAATTTTCCGAAAAAAAACTTTAAAAAAAAATTCTCCCTCCGTTATACTTCCCCTCCCTTGTACTTCCCCATCCGTTATAAAAAAAGCTCTCTTATACTTCCCCTCCCTTATACTTCCCCCTTCTTTATTGTTACTTCTCTTAAGGAAGTTCCCGTCGGGGCCAGCTCCAGACTAATAATTTTATTCTATCTCCCACATTTGCTATTTTTCCATTTCTAATTTCATTTCCTTTTGATAATTGGTAAACGAAAAGCCGAGATATACGCTATTAGTTTTCGGATTCCCGTCTTCTCAAGTTTTCACTACTTAATCCAAACATTCGTCTCCAACTTTCAAGAATGATACGTTTTAATTAAACTTTTAATTGACGTCAGGATCTCAAGACGGATTTATACCTTTCCAGTTGGAAATGAAACCCTTTTCTTCCACCCGCGCCCAAATGTAAATTCAATATTCAAACTTAATCAATTAACGAATAATAAAGTTTTGATTAAAAAAAGGGGGTCAAACAAGTGGTTTTAATCATATTAAAAGTAATAATTACGTCTCTGCTCTTAATTATTTTTGTTTATTAAATATTTGTCTTATAAATTATTAATTAAATTAGCAAATGGAACCGTTTGTAAACTCGAATGATTTTAAATTTTTAGAAAAGCGCTTTTGAAATTAATCAAAGGGCAATTTGTACCAAAGGTTCTGACAGAAGGTTGACGGAGGATCTCCTTTAATGAGTTTCCCGTGAAGATCACATTTTTTTCCTCCCGTATTTAAAAACAAAAGATTGATTTTCGACGAACTTCCTGGTTCTCGTGACCTATTTTCTGTTCGACAACTTTTTTCTTCCCGCTATAGAAATCAAGGGGGTTACTTTTGGTAATGTCAGGAAAGGATATGAAAGGAGAAGAAGAAAAAAAATAATACAGTACAAAGAGCGTCGGAAAAATTTCGTTTTGCTTCATTTAATTTTCCCTTTCATAACTTTTCTCAAAAGTCTTTTTTTTTTCTTTGTTCTAATTTTTCCTACACTTTTCAGTGGTTAGAATTAACCGGAAAAGTTTTTTTATATTAGTCTTAAAACAAAAAAAAAATTTGATTGAACTTGTAAGGATATTAAAGAAGCACAAATTGAGTTATTTAATTCAAAGTTCTTACATTTTTTCTTAGACAGCTAATTTAAATGATTTAATTATTTTTTAAATGAAATATTTGTTTGGAAGAGGCTTCCGAAAAACTCTCAAAAAGTACTTGTCTGGAGCTGGCCCCGAACGGGAACTTCCATAAGAGAAGTAACAATATAGGAGGGAAGTATAAGGGAGGGGGAAGTATAAGAGAGGAGAAGTGTAACGGAGGGGAAGTATAGCGGAGGGGGAAGTTTTTTTTTCTCTTTTTAAAAATTTTCCAAGTTTTTTTTTTCAACAAATTTTTGAAGTTTTTTTCGAAAAATTTCCCATCAATTTTTTAATTTCGAGTTCTCTTGTTTACGTTTTTTTTTTTAAGTTTTTTAAGTTCTTTTTTTTTTCAATTTTTTTTTAACTATCAAGGAAATAATGGGATTTTCGCCCAGAGAGGTCTCCTCGTAAGGCTGGAAGTATGAAATTTCTCCTGTTTAAAAAAATGATAATTTTTTACACCAAAATTCGTATAAATATAAGGAATAATTATAACCAATTTTCACCAAATTTTCCAATTTTTCTCCAATTTTAAAAATCGGACCAATAGTACAGGAGGAGCGATTTTCGGCGATTAAAAAATCTCAAAAATTTATAACGTAACTACAAGAGGAAAGTTTTGTATAATTTCGATAAAATCGGATGATAATTGCGGCTGTGAAGTTTTCCGGAAAATTTGGCGACGGACGTACTGACGTCAGCAATACCCTCTCTTAAAAAGCGTTCATGGAAGGTAATACAATAAATTTGAGAAAAAAATGAAAGTGGAGAAAAACCAATATCGAGAAATTCAGTCTGAATAAGAGATAACTGTCCTTTCCGAAAGATAAAAAGGAAAAGGGGAAAAAATGAGGTCCTTCAAAGATCTTTACCAAGTAATCATTTATAGAGATACTTCTACACTAACTCATTTGATTCTATATTAAATATTACTTAAGTTAATAAAAAATTAAAAAAAAAATCTCGATTATTAAATGGAAAGGGAAATCCTTCTGAAGATTTCACCCCTCAATTTCCTTTTAATTAATATCGGGCCGCCATCATTTTTAACCCCACTCAAAGCGTTTTTTAGTACAAAAGCCACCTTTTACACAATTAAAATTTATCCAAAAAATAAATTGAAGCGAGGAATTTCACGGGAGATAATTTAATTACTTCGTAATAAAATAATTTTGTAATGTTTCATGATATGGTAGGAAGGGAAACCGAATTAAACGCACTATACCAGGTAGAACATTTCGCCCGTTAAGTTCACACACGATATACCTCGCTAAAATGCTTACATATAGAGAGATTAAAGCGAATCGAATTTCTACCGTTTGAACAGCACAAATTAATCAGTCAAAGAGCTGGCATATCGATATTAAATAGCGCAGACAAGGATCATTGTTCACCATTTCAAAAAAACTACAAAGGGAATTTTTGATAAGAATTGAGATAAGGTGAAATTTGGCGGCCTTTTTAGCGTATTGAAAAATTTCAATTTTGAAAATTGACTTTTTACTTCTTTGAGAGAGAAAAATTCGCTGAATTCCTTTTTTTCCACGGATTTCCCGCAGAAAAAAGAAATCCTCATCGAGAATTCATCTTTTAACTTCCTTAAAGAAGTTATTGTGATACCTCCACGGCGGGTTTTTTCGGGAAGGTAGAGATACCCCGGAGGGTCAAATCGAATATTGATCTTTACCGATCTGAACTTGTCTGTGTTCCGGCCGGCCGTCCGTAGCATTTTTTCGGAACCTACACAGTTTCAACCGTTTTTTACCAGATTTTCACCTAATTTTGGTTAGTCGTGAACAAAAAACGAACGAGGGCGATTTTTGGATTTCGAAAAAATGGCAGAGAAAATGTCTGTTTGAAATTTTAAAAATTTGATTTGGTCCGATTTTCACCAAACTTTCATTATACTCCTTCTAATTTTACGAAATGCTCTTAATAGTTAATACAAATAATGGCTGCCTCCTTTTATTCGCTCCTCCTGTACTATTGGTCCGATTTTCACCAAATTTTCACCAAATGCTCTTTATGATTAATATGATTTATTGAAATATTACAGAAAGAATTTTTTTTTCTTTATATTCTGGTACTTTTACATGGTCAATAATAGTTTACCCTGGAAGTATTAATTTAGGGCAATCGAATCGAGTCGAGACGGACTGAAAAGAATCGCATTAATCCCCGAAGAGATCGTTTGACCAAAAGGGAAGAAATGTCCCATGAAATTGGGTCTGGACTCTTGGACGAAATCAACAGTTCCGGACTCCTTCCACGATTTCCTGATTGAATGCCCCTTTCAAGATTCTATCGGAGGCCTCCTTTAAAAAAAATTTAATTCACTATCATCCCTTTGATGAACAGTTTTACGCCTGAACGCTTTTAATTAAAAAACATTTATTTTAATATTCTTAAGAAAATTAATTTCATTTTAGAAAGAGTTCTTTTTTTGTTTTATTCAACTTAATATTACTTTGCACCATCTTAAATTTGGAAGAAAAAAAAAAGTCTTAAAAAGAGGAACTCGACAGGAAAAAAAAGTCCATTACGTAAAAATTGAAAAAAAGAAAATTATTTCTTGAGTTATTTCGTAAAAGAGGCGTGATCATACAATGCTTTTACAAATAGAAAACTTGTCGCACGCTCCAGGGATCCTCTCTGCAATATTAACATCTCGCCAATAATTCATTACTGGCAGAGTCCTCCCTTTCAGGCGAGGAAAGGATCCTCTCACTCCCTCTTTCCTCGGTAAATTTAAATTAAGGAACGGCTGGGTGCCACTTCACCATCACGAACCCATATAATTCGTGCCCTCTTCATTCCACCCTATAAATGTCCCTGAATACCAAAAGCTCTTTATAAGAACAAATAATTTATTTCTCATCAATCGTACTTAAAATTAATCGTTAGGCAAGGGCTTACTTAAATTTCCGGGACTGAGACAATTGAATACGATGGAGTCCATAATCCCAGTTGAATTGGTCTTTCTCGACTAGAGAAAAAACTCCCAAAATTGCCTTTTTCAGAGGAAAAGGCAAAGGAATATTCAGAGGAAATTCTTCTGAAAAAAGCAATTTTCGCCCAAAACAGTGAAAAACGAAGTTCGGGCGTTCGATTAGCTAGAAAAAACTTTCAGTCAATTTGAGAAAAACCAATGGAAGTTTGGAGACCGTTTGGTAATTAAGTCTTTTTTGGCCTGTAGGCCGAGTAAAAAGATCAAAAATGTTGTAAAATCGGGTTTTAAGGCCGGAAAATCCAAGGATAAAGACGGTTTATCATGCGTGTATGTGTCGAATAATGCGGTTCGCCATAATGCGTTTAACCATAAATAGCAGAAATTGCGAGTTAAAAACCGTAAAAATATGCAACTCAACATAAGAAATAGTTAAAAACGTTCACCATAATGCATTTGAACATAATACCACCATAAAGATGAGATTACGCAGCAATGAAAAGGTTTTTTGTGCGTTACTTTTAGGACGAGATGACTGTAGGACGAGAATACTTTCAGACGATATGGGCCCCAAAACTTTCATTTTAAAGAACTTGTAGTTTCGGTATACAACTGTCTCACCACAAAACCCCCTCTTTAAACTTGTTGTTTCGCCATAAAACTGTTTCTGTCATTTGGGCATAATACATCACACCATAAACCAGGGACAGCGAAAGGGCGAGTTTACTTTCGCCGTTTAAAACGCGATTATGGCGAAACGACAAAAACCTTATAACTAGAGAGTTCACATAATTTCGCACATCCTCGCGAGAGGAAAAATAACCCCCTTCGTCATAAACGAGCTGATCCCATTGGCTGCCTGCTTGCTTTTCCTAGTTTTTGGTGAGATGCTTCATGTTGAATTGTATTATGGTGGACAGTCAAGTTTGAGGGTTTTGTCGTTTCGCCATAATCGCGTTTTAAATAGCAAAAGTAGGCTTGCTCTTTCGCTGTCCCTAGTTTATGGTGAGATGTATATGCCCAAACGACAGAATCAGTTTTATGGTGAAACAACAAGTTTAGAGAGAGGCTTAATGGTGAGAAGCGTTATGTAACTTGACTTTTTATGTCAACTTTCATTTATTGAAAAATCGTTTATGGCGAAACTTTTATGTTGAAATGCATTATGCTCAAAATTTTTGAAATTTTGAGAGCTTTATCTTCACTTGCATTATGCACCAACGCATTATGGTGCTAAAGATTTTTTATGTCGAAATGAAGATTTTTTATGATCATCTGCTTTAGGGTGAAATGCGTTATGTTGATCCCCCCCATTTTCGGCAATTACCCCAGGAAACGGCTGAAAATCGGACATTTTCGGCCAAATTTTTAAGTGTCATTTTTTTAAATTACTTATATATTTTATTTACTGCTGTTTTGTGTAGTATGGGTCTAATAATATAAGGAAATAGACCACCTGATGAGGCCTGACGCCGAAACCGGTCGTAAAAATCTTTATTTTCATCCTCTCTCTCCAGATTTTAAATTAATTTTTTTTAATCACAATTTCTTCCAAACTAGACCGCACTGTATAATAAAAAATCTTTGATAATTGTTTTTAAAATTACATTAAGACTTTTTTTTCACGCAAACAGAAAAGTTTAATTAAATTATCAGGGACATCTTGAAAACGTAAAACTTTAACTTAGATTACGAAGATAAATAGAATGAATCTTTTAAAACATTTTGTATAAAAAATTTCGATTTTTGAATTTTTTTATTATTCTTTTTTCGCTGTTTTTCTTGAGTTTTTCTTTCACTTAAAATTCATGAGGTCTTAAAAGTTCATCGTGAAAGTTGCTCTTTTCTGAAACTTATATCTTAACATACCACGCTTCTATTTATATATTGTAAAAAAAAAAAGAAAAGCTTAATTTTAAATGAAACCGCATTCTTTTGTATTTGAAAGTTTAATTAAAAAGCTCGTGAGACAAATTGAAGAAGGTAAACTCCATAAAACAACTTCCGTGTTAAATCACGAACTGTATGAGCGGGAAAGGAACGTTTCCCCACCTACGAAAAGACGCCCACCGATTTAATTGAATTCTGGAATTTCTCGGACGCCATGGGAAATCTACTCCTTTCACTTAGAAAATTATACTCTTTTGTTTTACCAGCTTTTTTTTCTTTATCTCTCAATATCCGTTTATCATGGATGATCCTCCTAAATCTAATTTAAACCGAATGAGATAAACAAATGTGTGCGAACTCTCCAATCTAAAACAATTATTTCCCTTTGTAAAATAAACTGTTTTCGAGTTTCGAGGAAAAATAAAATGTCGAGATAATTAATTGTAAAAGAGCAAAAGGTTCTTTTTTGAAGAAAACGAAATGAGAGGAAAAAGAATGGAGGGGATAAAAGGTGAATGATAGTCAACCCTCAGAAATTCCGTTCGGAGGGAAGTTAAATGGGTTTTATAAGTACGTCGTCCTCCCTTTTGAATCTATTAACACCTTCGGGCATCCGGTTAATTATGAAAGGTTTATAGAGCCTCCTCGGGCTTTATTCTCTTATACAAGTTCAATTAATGGCGCAAGTTTTATCGCGATAGATAAGAGTTGTCATATATAAAAGATTAAGGCTCTATAAAGGATCTCTTTTCTCAAGGTTTCCTTGAAAGTTTTCCTTGACTTTGTATTATGAATCTCCCTTGAAGTGATCTGTTCCTTAAAATTAAAGGAATCCTTCCGATTTCCCTCATGTAAAAATAGCAAATGAGGAAGAGAGAATGGAAAAACGGATATTCCACGACCGGTTTCGGCCTAATTAGGTCTCTTCAGGTGGAATATTTCTTTTCCTCTATTCTATTTTAGGTTGCTCATACTTCACGGCTTATGGATATGAGGGGGAAGGTAAGGAAGAATTCTCAATGTTTCCTTTAAAATCCTTTTTTGTCAGTTGACTCTATTTTGTATATTACAAATTTTCCTGTTCCTTCAAACAAAACTAAGAGTGTATACTTGTCGACATAATGCGGTTCGCCATAATGCATTTGTCCATAAAATAGCAGAAATCGAGAGTTACCGTTCACTAAAAAATCTTTCAACATAAAGAAAATAGTCGAAAACCTTCACCATAATTGAACATAGTACGTCTCACCATAAAGAAGAGATTTAACACTTTTCGTTTCGTCATAAACTTTGTCGTTTCAACATAACGCAACGTATAAAAGTCGTTTCGCCATAAAACTGTCTCACCATAAAAGCCCTCTTTAAACTTGTTGCGCCATAAAACTGTTTCTGTCGTTTGGGCATACATAACTAAACTAGGGACAGTCAAAGTGCACGCTTATTTTCGCAAAACTTAAAACGACAAAAACCTTAAAACTGACAGTTCACCATAATGCAATTCGCACATCCTCGCGAGAGGAAAAAAATTAACCCCGTTGTGTCATAAAACGAGCTGATCCCATTGGCTGCCTGCTGCTTTTCCTAGCTTTATGGTGATGCTTTATGTTGAATTTCATTATGGTGAACTGTCAAGTTTTAAGATTTTTGTCGTTTCGCCATAATCGCGTTTTAAACGGCGAAAGTAGACTCTTTCGCTGATGGTGAGATGCATTATGCCCAAATTACGATACAGCTTTATGGCGAAACAAAAAGTGTAAGAGAGGCTTTTATGGTGAGAAGTGTTATGGTGACTTGAAAAATGTCGTTTATGGCGAAACGCTTTATGTTGAAATGCATTGTGCCCAATTTGTGAGCTTTTGAGAGCCTTATGTTCAATCGCCCGGAACGCATTATGGTGAAGTGAACTACAGATTTTTTATGTTCAACTGCTTTAGGATGAAATGCGTTATGTTGAACGTGTTCTCCGAGGTACTTTAAGAGTCCGCGAAAGGAGGAATAGCGCATACCTTGATTTTCACTTAAAACCAGGTTTTTCAAGTTATCCTTTTGCTTAAGAAAGGAGAGTTTCAAGGAACCCTTTTCTCATTT
>JACGAQ010003824.1:0-23630 GCA_014119065.1 Orius insidiosus | reverse complement strand
GTTAATTTTTTCCTCTCGCAAGAAAGCTCGTTTGAAATAATGAAGGGGTTAATTTTTTTCCCTCGCAAGGAAAGCTCGTTTAAAAAGAAGGGGTTAATTTTTTCCTCTCGCAAGAAAAGTTGAAAAGCCAGGGTTAATTTTTTATCATCTCTCAAGAAAGCTCGTTTGAAATAGAGAGGTTAATTTTTTTCCTCTCGCAAGAAAAGCTGTTTGAAAAGCCCAGGGGTTATTTTTTTCCATCTCTCAAGAAAGCTCGTTTGAAAAGACGGGTTATTTTTCCTATCGCAAAGAAAAGCTCGTTTGAAAAGAGGGGGTTAATTTTTTCCTCTCGCAGAAAAGTTCGTTTGAAAAGCGGTTAATTTTTTTTTCTCAAAAGAAAAGCTCGTTTGAAATAATGAAGAGGATAATTTTTTTCCTCTCGCAAAGAAAGCACATTTGAAAAGAATGGGTGAAAATTTTAGGAAAAACAAAAATTGCATTCCGGAAAAAGTCGATATAGTGCACCACAGAATGCAGACATGTTTGTAATAGGATTTACAAGCGTAAATGTACGCAGAGATCGAGAGGGAAAAAAAATCCGATTCAATCATGTTGAACAGCTTTTCCATTGAATAAATGAGGATGATACTATTTTACATCTAGGCCCAAAACATAATTTGAAAAGATTTTTCCCCCAATTATTCCCCTTGTAAATTTCATGTGAAAACTAACGGTTTATTATAATAGAATTTTTCCTCCTTTTGAAAGGAGGAAAAAATGTGTTTTTTATTGTTTACAAAGAAGTAGTTGCAAGGTTGAAATTAGTAAACGAGTCAAATGGTCTTACGTGGTCACGTGTGCATGGGAACACGTGAAGTAAAAACCGATGAAAATTAAAATTCCGAAATCGAAACGCTTTTACAATTTAAATTCTTCTCTATCAATAGTCGAAATTAAAATTTGTGATTCGCGGGAACGAGAGCTGCTTAGGAAGGACCAAAGATTCCTTCATTTAAAAAAAATATAATTTTGACACCAAAATTTTCTTTTTTGGATCAATCCGAATTTCTATTTTGGTCGTGAACATTCCTTTTTTTAGAATTAAAATCGGTTCATTTTTCCGCGAATGAGAGGAAATCTAAATTTCGATTTTCTCGCTTATCTCCCCCTTGAGATACAAGCTGAGACCTCTTTGGCTCATATCCAAAAATATTTGAACTGGAAGACCCTTCCCCAAAACTCGACGTGGAGGGTATCACAATAACTTCTTAAGGAAGTTAAAAATTAATAAAGTGGTGCTGGCCCCAGAACTTCTAAGATCACTAGAAGACCCATTCCCACAGAGTATCGCAATAGCTTCTCTTGTTGAAGTTGAAAGTACTGTTTGAAAAGCTTCCAACGAAAACTTCCTTAAAGAGAAGTAACAATATGGGAGGGGAAGTATAAGGGAGGGGAAGTATAACTGAGGGGGAAGTTTTTTTTTTTCAAACAATTTTCGGTTTTTTTTGTTTCAAAAAATTATCGAAGTTTTTTGTTTAAAATTTTTCGTTTTTTGTTTAAAAAAATTTTCGGTTTTTTTTTTGTTTCAAAAAATTATCGAAGTTTATCGTCTTTTGTTTCAAAAAATTATCAAAGTTTTTTTGTTTCAACATTATCGAGTTTTTTTTTTTTTGAAAAATTTTCAGTTTTTTTTTTTTTTTTTTTTTCAAGTTTTTTTTCGAATTTTCCAAGTTTTTTTTTTCGAAAATTTATTTAAGTATCAAGGTAGAAATAATGGGATTTTCGCCCAAGGGAGGTCCCTCTTGTAACGGGTGGAAGTCTGAATTTTCTCCCTACTAAAATAATAAATTAATAATAATATAAAAAAAATGATAAATTTTTTACACCAAAAATTTCTAAAAATATAAGGAGTAATTGGTGAAAATTTGATGAAAATCGGACCAACGGTTCGGCCGCAGCGAATTTTTTTAAATTTCAAACAGACATATCTCCGCCATTTTTTCGAAATTCAAAAATCGCCCTCGTTACATTCTTCTTCACCGGCAAAAAAGTGTGAAAATTTGGTGAAAATCGGTGAAAACAGTGGCCGTAAAGTGTTCCGGAAAAAATGCTACGGCCGGCCGGCACCACAGACAAAGTTGAGATCGGTATAGATCCGTATTCGATGACCCTACGGGGTCTGAAACCCTTCCCTAAAAACCCAACGTGGAGGGAATCACAATAACTTCTTTAAAAAAGTTAAAAATGAATAATAGTTCAAAAAAATTTTATTTCACGAAAAATAATTATTTTTAATCCACAATTTCGGTATATTTCCTTTATCTTCTTCCAAAACTTTCGCCCTCCCGGCACCCCTCCTTTCGAGAATCTCTTTCCTGTGCCGATCCAACTTCAACTTCACGATAACGACCTAAAGAAAAAGATTATTTCATAAAATCAACAAATTTTAAAAACCTTCGAGGGATGAATCCCAACGTAGGCGGCCGATCCGTTTGCTTTCTCACGCTGGACTCTATCCACGTAAATCACGTACTTTTTACGGTAAACTTCCATCACTTTACCGACCGCAGAACCTTTGAAATGCCCACGGACGACCTTAAAAAACATAAAATTGAACATTTGATTTCATTTTTTATTTACTTGGACTTCGTCGTCTTTTCTCACTGGGAGCCTTTTCACGTTATACTTCTGCCTAAGCTCTTTCGAAAGCGGAGTCGACATTATTTTCCTCCTAATATGAGAAGGTGCCGTAAAATGCCTTTTTCGAGCCTTCCTTCTTGACGACGAAACCATTTTATTCCTCTTCATATTCCCAAATATTCTAATAAAAAAGCTTAATAATTGATAATCAAAATAATTTATACATACCGAAGTTCTTGATATTCGGAACCAAGTAGAAAATGAGAAGTTTCAAGTTCAGGTTAGGTTATTATAACAGTTTGGTATTAGCTCTAGCGGAATTTAATTGTATTAACCACATTGCGAGGGATTTTTGAAAGAAAGAACTTTGCAGTCCATGTTATTTTATGGATTTTTGGCCGAAGACCGTCAAATATTGATAAAATCCAAGCGATGGAATTTTCACGCAGAAACTAAGTTGACGGCAAATATATACGTAAAATATCATTTTTAGCACAAAAAGCGATGACCTTGAATTTGACAAAGGGTGTTCTAACCTTGAAAATGGAAAACGACTTTTTTTTCTCTTCCTTTTCGTTTCTTATCAAAGATCCGATGATTTCAGAATAACTTTTAATACAAAAGAAGGTGGCGGGGAAGTGGGAGAGCGATTCGCTGTTTCCTGTCCTCCCGGATCGCCTCGGGAAATGATTAATGAATTTATACGAGGGGTAAAAAAAAAGACTCGTTTGGGAAGACGCTTGAAAAAAGTAGAACTTTTGTGGAAAAATCTATTCATCAGATTTTCGGCCGAGAAACCCGTGCTGCTGCCCACTGGTAAACTGATCTTCGGGGTCTGATAGACCCATTCCTTGGAAACCATCTGCGGGTTAAAACTGGACCTAGCCATAGAGACCCTTTGGGGTCTGATAGACCCCACTCAGGAAAACCATCCCTCGAAAGTATCACAATAATTCTTTTTTCGAGAAAGTTAAAAATCCCTTTATACCAAAGTTTCTGGCAAATTCCCTCAGATGTTTGAAACTATTTTACGGTCGCTAATAAAATTGACTCTTCGGGTCTGAAAGACCCATTCCTGAAAATATCTGTCGGGTATACAATAGCTTGCTTTTTGAGAGAATTGAAAAAGTCTTTTGACCCTATTTTCCGGCATTCCTCAGATTTTGGCCGAAAAACCACCTTAAACTGATCCTTCGGGGTCTGATAGACCCATTCCTGGAAACCACCTGTCGTGGGTATAACAATAACTTTCTTTTGAGAATATTGAAATCCCTTTGTAGGCATTCCGAGTTTTTGGCTAAGGCACCACCGTGCTACTGGCTACTGTCAAAACCCTTTGGGGTCTGAGACCCCCACTCAAAAAACCATCCGTCGAGTATTACAATAACTTCGAGAAAGTTAAAATCCCCTTTATACCAAAGTTTCTGGCAATTCCCTCAGATGTTTGAAACTGTTTTACCGGCCGCTAATAAAATTGACTCTTTGGGGTCTGAAAGACCCATTCCTGAAACTATCTGTCGAGGGTATAATAATAACTTCATTTTTGAAAATATTTAAAAACCACCCTTCAGATCAAATTTTCAGGAATTCTCTGTTTTTGAGCCAAGAAACCACCAAGATAAGAAATCCCCCAGTTTTTTTAAACGGAAAAATCAAAAATTACGTAACAGATTTGTATGATTGGGTTTAAGGTGGCAGCACTGTATCTACCTTTTGTAGTAATTAGTAACCTCTCCGTTTAGAAATTTGATATAACAATAATCCCCTAGGCGTATCTATACAATAAATTAATTATTATTTTTAAAATTAAATATAATTTTTCATTTTTAAACAAAAGAATGTACGGGTTTGGGGTTTTAATTTTTAAAACTATGATACGTTAATCTTGTTTTTCCTAATCAACATACTGAAAAAGGTATACTATAATCTAAGTTGTTGATTTTATTATCTATAGTTTTCCATAGATAAAGAACGATGGATATTTCGGAAAATAGCGTCCCGTTTGACAAACTCTACCCGGCCCTCATCGAATGCTTCGGCGTTATCATATGCGGGTGAGTGATAACAGAATAACTCATTATGTAATGATTTTGCTGATTTTCTTGCTCATGACCTTTTATGAAATTAGTTATGTCGCTGGTCGACTTGGGATTATATCGGAGCAGCAGACGAGTGGTTTGGCGACATTCGTTGGAACCTTTTCGCTGCCGTCTCTTATCTTCTTATCAATTGCTTCGCTGGATCTGTCTTCGATCTGTTGGTATTTTCTTCTTTCAATTTTTATTTCGAAAGCCATCGTATTCGCTTCGGTCCTCCTTATAACTCTTCTTGTTACCGTCCGGTCGACCCAGGAAAATCCGGCCTCTACGCCATCTTCTGCACGCAGAGTAATGACTTCGCTATTGGATATCCGATCGGTAATTATTAATTTCATCATTATTTTTGGCTGGAGATTTTGTTAAATGCCTTTGGATTTATTTATGGGAAAACTCTAAAAAAATCCTGTTAAAATAAGGTTTTCTTAGAAAAATGCCGAGGAAAACTCCTTAAAATTGTGGTCCTTTTCTAAAAACCGAAGGAAACTCCTGACAACCCTGTATAAATGGGGGTCTCTGTCAAAAAGCTGAGAAAAAGTGAAAATACTGTAAAATTGTGGTTTTTCTGTATGTAAATCAAGGAAACTCCTGAAAATATGAAAAATTGGGTTTCTCTTTTAAAAGACGAGGAAAACTCCTGAAAATGTAGTTTTCTGTCTAAATCCTTTAAATCCTGTAAAAATGGGATTTTTCTGTCAAAAAACTGAGAAAACCTCCCAAAAATCCTCTTGAAGGGTTTCTTTTTCAGAAAGCCGAGGAAATCTCCCAAAAATCATTTGAAAATTTGTTTTCTTTGTCTAAAACCGAAGAAAGACATTGAAAAATCCTGTAAAAATGGTGTTTCGAGGAAAACTCCGGGGTTTTCAGTCTATAGTCGAGGAAAACTCCAGAAAGTCCTAAGAAAATGGGGTTTTCTGTTTGAAAAGCGAGAAAAACCTTTGAATGTCCTGTAAAAACTTGTTTCTAGTCTAAAAATTGAGGAAATTCCTGAATATCCTCTGGAAAAGGGGTTTCTCTCTCGAGTTTTTTGTCTAAAGCCGAAAAAACCCTTGGAAAATCCTGTGAAAATGGGGTTTCGAGGAAAACTCCTGGGTTTTCAGTCTAAAATTCGAGGAAAACTCCAGAAAGTACTAAGAAAATGGGGTTTTCTGTTTGAAAAGCTAGAAAAACCTTTTTAAAGCCCTGTAAAAATTGGTTTCTTTGTCTAAAATTAAGGGAAATTCTTGAAAGTCCTCTGGAAAAGGGTTTTCTCTGTTGAGAGTTAGCCTCCTGAAAATCCTGTGAAAATGAGTTTCTTTTTCAAAAAACCTAAAAAATATCCTGTAAAAAAATGTGGTTTCCCTGTCAAAAAGCTGAGGGACACTCCTAAAAATCCTCTAAAATTGGGGGTTATTTTTCAAAAAGTCGAGGAATTATCCTGTAAAAATGAGGTTTTTCAGAAAAAAATCTGAGAAAACCTCAATCCTGTGTAAATGGGGTTTCTGTATAAAAATTCAATGAAAACTCTGTGGTTTTCTGTCTTAATTCTGAGGAAAACTCCAGAAAGTCCTATAAAAATGGGGTTTTCTGTTTGAAAAGCGAGAAAAACCTTTGAAAATCCTGTAAAAACTTGGTTCCTTTGTCTAAAAATTGAGGGAAATTCCTGAAAATCCTGTGAAAATGGAGTTTCTTTTTCAAAAAACCGAGAAAATATCCTGTTAAAAAAGGGTTTAAAACTGAGATAATAAAGGGTTTAGTATTATCTTTAACGGTTCTCCTGTTAAAACTGAGAAAACCTCCCGAAAAATTTGGTTTTTTTTTTGTCTAAAATTGAGAAAAGAAAACCATTGAAAATCCTGTTAAAACTTGGTTTCTTGTCTGAAAAGCGAGGGAAGTTCCTGAAAATCCTCTAAAAAAGGGTTGCTCTGCCAAAAAGCCGAGGAAAACTCCTGAAAATACTGTAAAAATGTGGTTTCTTTTTAATAAAGCCTAGAAAAACTCCTGAAATCGTGTAAAAATAGGGTTCCCGTTTAAAGCCTAAAGAAAACTCCTGAAAATCCTGCAAAAATGGAGTTTCTTTATACGAGAACCTATGAAAACTCCTGAAAATCCAATAAAAATTAGGTTTCTGTCGAAAAGCCTAGACTCCTCTAAAAATACTAAAAATTTGAAAATTTCTCGTTTTTTGGAGACTAAAATTTTTGATCTTATTAATTTTTTTTCTAGTTATGTCTGTGTATGGGAAAACACATCCTTATGTGAGTTACCTCTACCTTCTGGCTCCAGTCTCCTTGGTCATTTTAAATCCAGTCGGTTTTGTTTTGATGGAATTGGGAAAAAAAGAGGAACTTCTACTTCGAAATTGAAGCTTATTTTGAGCACGATTTCAAGCGTGATTACCAACCGATGTCCTCATGACTGCTCTCGGTATCATCGGAAATTTAATCTTTTCCCATCAAGTTCCCGTCGTTTTATCAGCTCTCCTCGGTGTAAGTACTAAATAAGAGGAATTTAATAAATTTTATGAAAATTTTAGGCATTCGGTTCGGCTTTTACTGCAAGCGCTTTGTTTCTTCTCGGCTTGAGGATGGTCGGAAACGTTCGCAATTTTAGGGGTGAAGCTCTTCTCGTACCAGCATTTCTTATCGCTGTCAAAGAGTAAGTATTTTTTCAGCTCAAAGAATTATACAGGGTGCCACGAGTGCTAAGCTGTGGCAGAGCCACTTCTCAAAATTTAAAAAAAACGTCGTTTCTTAATCTAAAAACCGTGGGAATGCAAGAAAATTTGGTCTGAAGAAGATTAATAATTTAACTTTCTCAAAATGGAAGATATTGTGATACCCTTTAGAGATGGTTTTCAGGAATGGGTCTATCCGACACCGAAGGGTTGATTTGACCAGCGGCTGTAACATGATATTTTTTCTGCCAAAAACTGATGGAATTCCAGGAACTATAGGGGATTTTTCAACTTTCTCATAATGGAAGATATTGTGATACCCTTCAGAGATGGTTTTCAGGAATGGGTCTCTTGGACCCCGAAGGGTCAATTTTACCCGTTGCCGATAACCTATATTTTCTCAGCCAAAAAACTGAGGGAATTCCAGAAACTGTTGGTCTTAAGGGGATTTTTCAACTTTCTCATAATGGAAGATTTTGTGATACCCTTTAGAGATGGGTTTCAGGAATGGGTCTCTCAGACCCCGAAGGGTCAATTTTACCCGTTAACATTTTCTTAGCCAAAAAACTGATGGAATTCCAGAAACTATAGGGGATTTTTCAACTTTCTCATAATGGAAGATATTGTGATACCCTTTAGAGATGGTTTTCAGGAATGGGTCTCTCAGACCCCGAAGGGTCAATTTTACCCGTTGCCGATAATTTAATATTTTCTCAGCCAAAAAACTGAGGGAATTCCAGAAACTGTTGGTCTTAAGGGGATTTTTCAACTTTCTCATAATGGAAGATATTGTGATACCGTTTAGTGATGGTTTTTAGGAATGGGGTCTATCCGATCCCGAAGGGTCAATTTGACCATCGGCTGTAACATGATGTTTTTTCTGCCTAAAAACTGTGGGAATTCCAAAACTCAATGTCAAAGAAAACATGAAAAACAGATATTTTAGAAAAAAAAAAAAAAAAAAAAAAAAAAAAAAAAAAAAAAAAAAAAAAAAAAAAAAAAAAAAGAAATCGCCAGAAATTCTTCTAAATGAGGGGTTTCTGAGAAAGGAATTTAATGTAAATGCCTAAAATTGCCCTTAAAATTGATATCGTTGGCACAAAAGTCATAAAAAAAAATTTTTTTTTGCCTGAAAATCTTTGACAAATTTTGGCAACAAAATCTGTTTTTTTTTTTTTGCCAAAAAACCAAAGAAAACGCCTGAAATCAATTTTTTTGTGTACAAACGATTGTCGTAGTAATGGAAAACTACCCCTCAGGGAAAGTACATGTCTTATCAGTATCTTTTTTATTAATTTCAGGCTTGTTCTTCCGTTGGTGATAAGGGAAATAACAAGTCTGTACTCCATGCTGCCCAAACGAACGCCACAGAAACATCATCCATGAGTACTTACGGCTTTCTTTACGGAACATTCCCTGCAGCACCCGGCGTTTTTATGTATGCTACCCAATACGCCTTAGAAGTCGAATTGGTAAGTTTGCTTAATTAGATAACTTTTTTTGATTCTTCTTATTTTTAGATCGCCGGAGCTATGGTTGCCTGTACTTTTATTTCTGCCCTCTCATGTTCATCTGCAAAAATGGCTTCAGTTTCTCATCTCTCCCCTCAAGATTTCATCCCCACCCTTCACAAATTTGAAGTTGATTTGAGCATCGCCGCCACAGTCGCCTGCGTATGTTTTGTTCCTGTAATTTTCATATTATTTTTTTTTAGATTATTCTTCTTGTCGTCTACACCCTAAAACGGAACATGTGGAGCCTCCCTCAAAAAATTACGATGTGCTTATCATTTCTCAGGTTCATCATATTTTAAAAAAATAATTTTCTATTAATTTTTTAGTTTGTGGGATGTATTGGAATATTGTTGGGTACTATAAATACAGGATATACAGACTACATTCAATTTCTTCTTGTCAACATGGGAGATTTTAGCTCAAGAATTTGGACGGCTTGTTTGGCTATATGCTTGGCGTTAATAGAATCCAGAAATTTCGCTACAGTCTTTCATTTATTTCCGATTTTCTGCATTGTCGCTTGGTGGTCTGTATTTTGATCTTTTATTTTGTTTTTTAATAATTTTTTTAGCCTACCTATGCTTTTTATCTCGGTGCTTTTCTTGACGGGAGAAGTCCATGAAAGTTCTGTCGACAATAAGTATTCTTTGAATTTTGGGAATTTAGAAGCTGGACTTAACATATTCGTACTTCTCGCTTGTTTTATCGGTAATTGAGTGTAGAAAAATTGTTTAATATTATTCATTTTTAGTGAGCATCATTTATATGATACTGCAGCAAAGATATAAAAAGCGATATGCTAGATATTTGGTTTATTCGAGAGAAGTGAATGCTAGTGAGGCTGGGCAGAGTTCAGAAGATGCTGGAAATCGGTAATTTTCAATTTTTTGTGTTTTTAGCCTGAAAGTTGGTTCATTGAAATTTCGTAAAAAAAGATCGATTGAAATGAGAATAATTGTGTGAGGAAAAGTTGGTTTTTTGGCCAAAAGTGCCAAATTTAAATTTGGAGACAATTAGGCTAATGAACTGCCTGGAAATTTGGAGGAACTTGGTTTTTGGCTGAAAGATCGACTGAAATGAAAAATTTCGATTCCTGCGACAATAAGCTTAGGGAAAGTCTAGGAATCTGAGAAAAATTGGTTTCAATGTCATATTATCAAAAAAATCACCAAAATTTTGGTTTTTGTCACAATTTGATAGATGGCTTTTAAACTTCCTTAAAGAAGTTATTGTAATACCCTCACGTCGGGTTTTTGGGGAAGGGTCTTCCTGACCCCGGAGGGTCAAATCAAATATTGATCTTTACCGATCTCAACTTTGTCTGTGGTACTGCCGGCCGTCGTAGCATTTTTTCGGAACACTTTATGGCCACAATTTTCACCAGTTTTCACCAAATTTTTCAAATTTTTTTAGTGGTGACAAGAAACTAATGAGGGCGATTTTTGAATTTCGAAAAAATGGCGGAGATATGTCTGTTTCAAATTTTAAAAAATCGCTGCGGCCGAACCGTTGGTCCGATTTCACCAAATTTTCATCAATTACTCCTTATATTTTTAAAGAATTTTTGGTGAAAAAAACAAATTATCATTTTTTATATTAATTATTATTTTAGTAGGGAGAAATTTCATACTTCCACGCCTTACGAGAGGGACCTCTCTTGGGCAAATATCCCATTATGTATTTCTACCTTGATAGTTATAAAAAAATTTCGAAAAAAAGTACTTAGAAAATTTTTTGGAAAAAAAGTGCAAATTTAAAAAAGAAAATCGGAAAATTTTCAAAAAAAAAAAAAAAAAAGTTGGGGATATTGTTTTGACTTACTCAAAAAGAAAGATATTGTCATACCCTTTAGAGATGATTTTCAGGAATGGGTCCATCCGACCCTGAAGTAGCTGATAACAAAAGAAAAATCTATTTCTTTCTCAAAAGATCCAAAAAAAATGACCAAATTGCGGTTTTTGCGACAACATGCCATGTTAACCGTTTAAAATGAAACCGCGAAAAACTGGGGAAAATGCCCTGTTAAAAGGCTGGTTATCTTAAACTAAAAGATGAATTTCGTAGGGACGATGAGCCGATACTTTTGAAAGAAGAACCGACCGTAAACAACAACGAGGACACTCAACCAGTCCACCATCTCGCTCTTGTTCTTTTACTCGTCTGCTCGATTTTCGTCGTAAGTATTTTTTACGCAAATTTTCAATTTTACCGTTTTTCGCCAGGACTTATCGTTGTTTATTTGGTGCATCGTTGAAGACATAACGGGCGTTTACGTCGAACTTGCGTTTTTAGACGTTTCACTCAAACGCGGGCAAAGTCTCATCGTTTTATTCATATTCGGACTCGACATCATCGCCCTTCTTCATCCTCTTCTAAAAGGGTAACATTTTCACCATTTTTTTTAAATTACAAAAAAAATATTTTGTTGTGAAATTTTTAGCCAATGTCCTCTAAAAAGTCCAAAACCTGGGGGGCGTTCTCGGTACAACTCGTATGGCTCCTGTAGTATAGAACACCAAAATTAAAAATAAAAAAAATTGTGTTTTAACACCGTATTGTATAATTTATTTTCTGTGATTACTTCTTCGGTGCCGGGTTCTTAATTTAATGGTGCTACCTAAATTTTTTAAAATGTGAAATGGTGCTAACCTTTTTTTAAATTTTTTAAATAAATAAATTTGTTACCTATTTTTTTCTTTATAATATTAACCTCAATTTATTTATTTTTTTTTCTTGTGTAATTTATTATTTAAATTTTAGAATTATGGAAGCTTTTTCTCAAGGAGAGCCTGTCGTCCTCCCCAGCGTGGAAGATCTTCCTTCTGAAACTCAACATCTCTGCAATCAATTTAACACCTACCACATCCAACCATGTCAGGCGCAGATTGTCAAAAAAAGAAGGTAAATTTTTATTCTCAAATTGTTAAAAAAAATTTTCTTTTAAGACTTAAACTTTGGGATTTTGTCGCCTGTTTTGCTGGAGAGGAGCTCGTCAGCTGGCTTTTATCTCAAGGTTTGGTGAAAGACAGAGAAGAAGGAGTCGTCTACGGAAGCCATTTACTGACAGGGCGGACAATCCGACATGTAAACAACACTCAATATTTCACCGACGATTCGGCACTTTTCGTTTTTATCAACTAGCACAACGTGTATTTTATCGGTGGTCGTGTCGTCAACAAAATATGTTCTTTTCCTTGGGAACAACTGTCTCCTATTTAGTAAGTTTATTTTTTTAAGTTCCTTCTCATAAAAACCCCATTTTTTTGTTCCTTCATATTGACTACCACTTTTTGTTTCGGCCTAAATTTTTTTTCTCATTTTGGGTACTGCTATAAATGACAAAACTAATTTTGTGGAATCAATTTTTTTTTTTTTTAACGAAAGTTTAAATGTTATTTTTAATCAGGAACTTTATGCTGGTTCTTAATTTGCATCTTGTTTAGAAAAAAAACCAAAGTTTATAAATAAATAAAACAAAAATACCAAGGTTTTTAAACAAATAGGAAAGGCCTGCCCCTTGAAATTAGCAACAGGAAATCCCAAAGTTTGGCTATTCATATTCAATGAAGACAAATGTGAATACATATATTCATAAATCTAAAAATTATGGATATGACTGAATAATATAATCCATATTCATAAATTCTAGAAATTCATAAAAATTATGACTTTTTTTATTTTTTATTAATTTTAAAAATTATTTAGCCCTTTATTTAAAAAATAATAAAAAACAGAAATTTTCAGAAATTCATAAATTTTTTCTAAATTTCTCGATTTTTTATAGTATGAAATTGTAGGAACTCATAAAAAAATTAAGAATTTCTATCGATTAAGTATCTTTATCAGTATTTTAGTTTAAGTGCATATTTTATGGAAATTTATTATATTTATTTTTGAAAAAAAATGAAGTATAGTATTCATATTCATAGTTTTTGATTTATGAATAAATATGAATATGAATACGTACACCCAACCATGCTAAAATCTCGATTACTAATCCACAGCACTGAGTTCAGCTAGTCAATATTTATTTAACAATTATTATATAAAATGTAAACATTTAAAAAAAATCTAAGGTCTTAAAAACTGATCATAATTTGTTATTTTGTTGTATTTTTAAATGAATGGTTGTTTTGTTTTTATAAATTATTTTAAAATTTAAAAAATCTAAATTTTAAAATTGTCGTGCGATTGTGCAGCTTTTCTCCCTTTCAGACATTTTGGTTGGAAAAAGCTATTATTTTTTAAAAAGTGATATTTTAAATTTTTTGTATTTTTATTTTTAAAAAATTGTTAAAGCGCACTTTATTAAAATTTTAAAAATCAATTGTGATGCGTCTTAAAACGCTTAAAATTGTGTTTTGCTGAAATTTTATTCTTTATTATTTATATTTTGTATAGAGGGATTTATTTTATAATAATTTTAAAAATTAAAGATTTATTGGTTTACAAATTGAAAATTCAAGTTTGATAGTTGGGTTTTGCCCTTAGATAGCTTTTTATCCTGTTTCGATTTTTTTCAAAAATCAAAAGTGATTCCTAGCTTTTTTTGTTTGCTTTTATAAATAGAAAATAGTTAAAATAGCGTTGTTAATAGTGTTTCTAGTCTGTAGTTTTAGACGCTGTAGTTGGGGGCGGTAACTGAATTTTCCTTTTTTTAAGCTTTTTCTTTCGGTCGCCCCGATATTTAGAAAATAGCTTATAATCTGTGATTTTATTTTAGTCTTCTTTTATTTAAAAAAAATCTCTTAAAATAATTGTTATGACAATAGTGTTGGTGATAAATAAAAATGTTTTTTCTTGTGCATTTGGCCATTGAAAAAAATCCTTTTCCTTGAATTTTTAGGTTTCTCTGGGTCTGGTATAATTTTAAATTGTAGTTTTTAAAGCATAAAATGGATCACAATTATATTTATTAAATGTTGGTTATTTGGATGACTTAACTTCCCCCTATGTTTAAATTGTGCAAATGTCTACTAGATAGCGCACTAGTGGCTATTTCGAGAAGTTCCGCGGAAGTGAAGTCTTCAAAATAACCTAAAATGATGGAAATAATTTTAGGTTATATGCGATCTGTCATCAAATTTGAAAATGCGCATTTTATTGTCTCTTTTTGACACATGATTTATTATTGTTTTTTATTAAAAAATTGTTTCGGACGCAAAAATGATAAGAACAGAAATTGATTTGAAGGGCGATCCGAGCGACAAATCGCCTACAAACAGAAGCAGAAGTTCTTCGCTTTCTCATTTTCGTCGATCGTAAGCGTCGGAAGCCTCCAAGGAAGGTCGTCGAAATGGTGTAGAATCCTCTTCCTTTTTAATTTCGCATCTCTTTTTTCAGTCTGCAACGTAACCTCAGCAATCGCACACAGTTTTATGGGAGGGCGCTTTTCGAAAGAGAGTTTGTTCCTTTTATTTTTGTCCACTTTTCTCGGCTCGGTTGGCGCTATCGCATTAGCGCCATTTGTCGATTCTTTGATTGGAAGTTTTTATTTAGGACTGTTTAGATCTATCACGCTTTTCTTGTTTATCTAGCGACTCTTTATTGTTATGGCCAATACGTGTTGCTTCAGCAGTGCTATTTTTTTGCGCATTTCTTTAATGGCATTGTGCTAGGAGCGACGAGCTTTTTGCGATGGAACGTTCAGGCTCTGCTGAAAACAAAGAGCGAAATTATGTCAACGCAGTTCTCCTTTCGTTGACGTTAATATCTCCTTTCGCCTTCGACCTTTCGAATTATGGCATGGCCTACCATGACATCATGTACATCGCTCTTTTCGAATGCGTTTTTCATTTTGCGGATGGATTCTTACAGAAATACTTCTCGGTTCCAAAGAAAAAAAAGATATCCTCGTCTTCGAAGTTTTAGCAAGGGTGTGCCATATCAAATCTTCGAATTCCTCGACGACACGGGTCAACATCGCACTCAAGCAATGTGGGAAGATCCTTGTATCTTCGTTGCCGTTGATGTTTATGTGGGTGATTCAGTTATACCTTCAGATAGTTTGGTGGAGGCAAGCGCAACATCTGAACTACATCCCTTTTTTGCCGACAAGTCTTTATAAAGTGAGATTCATCGAAACATTTTCGCTGCCCATCATTTCGTTAGTCATCCGACCGTTGTTTGGCCTCTGTAACTTGCTGAAGAACCACATTCATTGTCTTTCAATCGGATATTTCCTCGCCGGTTTGTCAATTTTGATCACAGCCATTTTGTATTTACCTTACGAAAGAAGTTTCAATCAACCGATAAACGCTGGATACGGAAACGTCATTTACTTCAACCTCATGAATAAAACTTGCTACGTGGAATCTTCGCGGACTGGCATCTTCGAAATCCCTGCAGCAAAGTTTATCCCAAATTGGATATCGCCGTGGATGATATTGGAGAAGACGTCGTTAAAATATTAGACGGAGATAACCCAGTGCCTTCTAATATCGTCTACATCAAAAGCTCATCCATTGTAAGCTACTTCATTACGGAAAACGGCATATTTAAGATTCGTGATTTTGAACCCAAAGTAAACATTTCCTGCAATCATGGATCAACGGTTTATTTAATCAATGTGATCGAAAATCCAGAAATTTTAAGGAATCCTTTATATTTGATACTGGAAAACGAAAATTATGGGTCGAAGGCATTTCAAATTTTTAAGACCGTCCCTGTTATTATGTTTACAATCGAAGAAGACGTGTGGAAAATTCATCTTACGCTTGGCGACTCGACTATGGAACCGTACGAATTCCGGGTTGTGCGACCTACGCTTTTTTCGTCGACGACGTACCCAAAATCTTGCCTTTCGTCCTCACCGAAAAGTACGGTTCGCCTTTTTTAATTTTGCCACAGCTCATACTCTGGGTCGTCGGATCGTCTTTCATTTACCCGAGTATATTCGCTATGGCTTTTCACTGGACGCCGCCTACGATGAAAGCTACGATGGCTTCGCTCATTTATACTGGTCGGATTTGGCTCTCTGATTGGCGGAATCTTACTAAGCATTTTTCAAACCGGCTATTCAGAGTCGACTACATGCTATACGTCATGACCGTTCACTTTCATCTTCCTTGTATTCCTCAATTTTGTTGTTCGAAAAAACTAAATATTAAAGTTGTTACCATCTGTTTTTATTGTTCTTCATCCATAGAACGGCAAGCTGGATAAATCAGGGAGATGTCGTCCTTGATTTCTCTTCCTCAGGAGGTAAGTTACGCAAGATACCAAAAGGTAAGTAGTTTGAACAAATATTCTTTAAATACATTTATTTTATAAACTTATTAAACCTACTTTTTTTTCGAATTAGCCAAGCAAAACGTACACAATATCCTTTTTTCCATGATGGGCGTTTCATTCTGGAATTTGGCGCAAGGTTCTCCGAGGTTTCTGTAATGAATACCGTCAGGAAGAGGTGAAGTTGAAAAATGTCTACCTGTGATCAATTGACATGTCAAGTGCTGAATGTAACTCGTCGCCAGCCTCAAAATTTCAATTTTAGACAATTTCCTGTTCGGAGGCTCCGTCGGGATCAACGTACGTAAAATCGTAAAAGCAGTGTTGACACTTGAAAAGCAAAATTTAGTACTTGGTGATATTTTTGGACCTGAAAGAACCTGTTCTGTCTCTTTCACGTGCGTTCGCCTGAGATCTGTGTTTGACAGTGCCTAAAAACTGTTGGAAACTTAGGTTGAAATCCATGGAGTGACCGTAGAAGACTGAAGCTTCGGGCGCAATGGTGGTCCTTTCAAATATGCCGACGAGATTAATCGAGCGAACTAATTATTTTTAAATGTCAGAGAGTAATATATAATTTTTTTTTCTCCGTTTGTTTTTACCCTCCAACCTAAAAGGAAGAAAGATTAGAATCGCAAATCCATCAAAGGAGAGTGCATCAAATGACCTTCGCCGCGCGGGTCGTATTGTTTAAAAATAAATGAGGACATCAAAGGGGAGTTACACCCAACCAGGGTCATTTTTTCCTACCCCGGCCGGTGCGTAGAGAGATTATTACCCATCCTTTTTCCATTCTATCCGATGTCGAATTGAGATTGACAATGAGTTTTTCTTTCGATAGCCGACCCGAGTTTTATAAGGATAAACTGCATTCCGGAGTCCTCATTTCCGAGGGCATTGTTTGGGTTCGATATTAAAGGAGTTATTATTTTTTGTCTTGTAGAGTCAACAATCAATTGGCTAACCTGGCAGAAAAGTCTGCAGAGGAAAGTTCGCTAAGTTTGGTGAAGGTTGCTCTTTCCCTATTCAAAATGGGTTTATTAGGATGAAGAAGGCGTTTTCCCTTCAAGGAACTTGGTATTCTGTCACCATAAATCTTGGACAATTTTTTTAACGAATGAGAACAAAAAAAGGTGGAGTAACGTACCGAGTTGGAAATATCCAGCGGTTCGCATTTCCTGAAGGGCGAGTTATAAATTGTGAAGTGAAGGATTGATTTTTTGTTGTCATTAATACTCGACGGTTGAACTTGTACTCAACGGCAACGATGATCTTGGGAAAAAGTTTGTTTCCGGCTTCCCGCTGTATCCATGAAGTCTCTCAGGTGATATGTTAAAAAAAATGGAAAATGATTGTAAAAGGGAAAATAGCTCACCTGATGAGGCTTTTCAAGCCGCCGAAAATCATTGTGAGAGACCTACTAGCATTTCTTCCTCCATCGTCTTGATATAATAAATATTCTTTTAAAAATTATAACCTGATTACAGCTTCATCTCAGAGTTAAAGTAAATTTTTATGGTTTCTAACAAACGGGGAAAAAAATCAATCAAAAAATTCCTTAAGTTTGATGTTGCGTGTTCCCTATTTACATTTTTCCCGTACTCTTACCTGTGTTTGCATAATTACTACAGCTAGGGTTCAAAGAACGGGGTTAAAATGATAATGTAAGTTGATTTTACACCAGTTCGCCCGATAAAACAGTGGGGGAAAAAAGAGAGAGGTAGATAATACCTACAGATATTCTATCACAAAAGTTGTATATAACTACCATTTAGTTAATAGGATGCCCGATTAACTTCATTGAAAATAAAAATAAACGTGCATTATATAAAAAAAAAAAGAAAGAAAAAAACTAATCCAACATTCGGACCTAACGAGGTAGCCCAACATAACATTAGATTGAAATTGGCCTTGGGATGGAAGTCTGAGTGTATCATTAACTTACATTCAAATCTATTTATGTTTGAGCGTGAGGACAGATAAAAATCAGGTTGCAGCTGTGAAAAGAGCCGTGTGGGGTCGTCGAATCGTATCGTGATAAAATTGGAAGCTGTTGTGCAATTAAAAGAATGCCAGAGGCGATGTGAGGGGTTTATTAGTTTGAAAGGAAAATTTGGCTTCTTTTATCGATTAAGGAGGAATGGTTCCTATGAAATATACCTATTTCTTAAACGATTGATTACTTAAGTTTGAGTCACGCGATTCTTTAATATGGAGATAGAATTCGCCCGAATTAACCTCCCTTCTTCCCACACCGTTTCCTTTTTGTTCAACTCCTTAAGTTTAGAAATCCTAATGTAATTTTTTCTAATGTAGAGGAGAACCAACGAAAATTCATAAACTATTCCCCTGAGTTGTTACCTGGTTTTGCGAATCCCCTCCGCGTTGAATTCTTGTCAACACTAAATGACAGCCTGCTAAGTCCCATTATTAATTTATACAAAAAAATATGTCCACTTTTAAGAGGTTATTTTTATTATTAAGTCAAAATTGAGAACCTTAAAAATAGTTTTACTCACTTAAGTTTAGCCTTATCGTTTCTTCATTATGCTTTTACCTTGAGATAATTTATTTACGTAGTAATTAATAACAAGTAATTTAATAAGACTATAAATAAAGATGATGAGGTCGTCAGTTTTTAGTTCTAACTAAAGAACGAAAAAAAAAACGACGATTAGGAAGTTGTAAAAAAAAAATATTAAGAAAAAACGACACCGTTTTCTGGGAAAGCGCAAAACTATCCCCCGCTTTAAGAAATGAAGACAAAGTATTTTTTAATACTTGCCAAATAAATGAGCCCCCCGTTGTCTTTTTTCTTTAATGAAACATAAAATGAATATTTCATAATTTACAGTTATAAATACCATGGCTCTTTACTAATCAAGAAATTTTTTGTTACAGGTCTAATATGATACCCTATGGTAAGTGGAATTCTTAAATTGTCTTTTAAATGTATTAATAAAAAAATTGTCTCCATATTTTCGAGTAGGATGGCAATCGTGGTTGGGTTCGGTTCGAATAGAATTTTTAGGCCGAGTCCTTTCGAGTAAACCCCGTTTCTATGAATAGACAATGTGCACGTCCTATCAGGTACGCAAATATAGAAACCGTCCCTTGCCAAGACTCGCAATCGCCTTTAAATACTTCTTGAACTCGCCTTTTGATAGAGTTTATTGCCAAATTCCAATCCTCTATTGGACTTCGTCTGGGGGGTGTTGGTTCCATACGAATTTTACAAACATGGACACTTTGTTTATCGAAACTTGATTTTATCCAACGAGTAATTTATTTATTTTTTCAAGTTGGGAAATGAAGCAAAGCAGGATGTGTTACTTTTTAATTAAACCTCGCCCGCCTAATTTAATTAGAGTAGAAAGACTTATTAAAGCGGTGATTACTTTTCTATAAGTTCAGTATCTCCCAGTCTGACCTTTTGATTAAAAATTATATTTCTTTTCAAATTCCATTCAATGCCTTTTTTTCTAAGGTATTAAATTTTTGACATTTTACAAACTAGAAAAAATAATTTTTCTATAATTCTTTCCACTTTCCCTTAAAAATTTTTTTTTCAAAAATCACCTTTTGCGTATTCTTTCATAGTGTTTCGTATTTTATTGGAATTTTTATAAATGCCTGTGGCTCTAGAAACTGGTTACTTGTTTAAATTGATATTTCGTTTTATGTGTCATTTGTTTATGAACTATGAACGGTTTACCTCGAGCCTTGATCATTTCGTAACTTGGTCTTTATTGTGGGCTCCTTTGCAATCACAGTACCGCGCCCGACCTTGGCACACTCGGTCGATAAAACTCTTCCAAAATCATTTCCAACTTTTTTATACCTTTCATAAAATACCTATGAATAATTTTGCTGTAAAAAAAAATTATATGTATTTTTATTTCGAAAAGGAAATGCTATCAAGATTGAGAAAAAAATAATCTTGATTTTTTTCTCACCTATTGTAATATGATCGGTGAATGCAAAAGCGGCACAAATTTTGCATTTTTGCGCTTTTTGGAGGAGGACCTTGAAGGTTTGCATCGCTTTTGCTACGTTCATATTTTAAGTGGATTGGTCTGCTCTTTAAGGGAAAACTCTTTACTTGGATTTATAGCGGCAACATTTCATTTATCTAATAAACCTTTTAGAACTTGGAGGTCGCCCTTGTAGTTTTATTCACATCACTAACTTGTTTTATTTTGTTTTGAGGGAATTAAGAGATTAAAGAGGTTAATTAATGGTTTTATTTGGGATCTCGTTCAAAGCCTCAACCTTTATGAAGTTTTCTTATAAAACTGGTTTTAAGCTATATAAGTACCTCCTTGAAATTAATTTTATAGGTATTTACCTACATACTTCTTGGAAATTCTGACATTTTTGGCATCGTTCATCTACTAAAGCAATAATGATTACATACCGTTCAGTCTAAATTTGATTTGACATTTCACGGTGTTTGGCCAGTTCGTTGACTTGAACAACATCTCTGAAACCCAACGTCGCGTCGGTTCGCTCTATTGATATAAAGCTATCAGCTAATTACATAATTGTGCTCCTTCTTTTAACGTTCTTTCATTTAAAATAAATGCTTATTTTTATTTTTTATATATTTATTAAAAAAATAATACGCAATAAATTTATAATTATAGGTTTAATGTGGAATAAAAATGCCTTAGGAATATTTTATAAAAATTTTTAAAACTATAAATAGAGGAATGTAGGTCGAATTTTTTTGATGACTGATATCTAGGTGTTTGTAATCTTGAATGAACACACACATACGCAGACCCCGAAAATCACGAAACAGACCAGACAGAGAAGGGAGAGACGGCCAACCGGTTTATTCTACCAATGGCATCATAAGGTTCACAAGGCAAGAGTAATTTCTTACATTCGGCGAGACTTAAAAAATCAAAAGCCTGTTAACTCTCAATGAGTTTCCGTGGTTTAAATGACCTCACTCCACATCTTGTGAATTAAATAGAAGATGTACTACTCTAGAAGTTTGAAAATTGCAATTTCCCAAAAATTTATGAAAAGAATATCAACTTTTTTTTTTAAAAGTCTACTCTTTTGGAGAAAAATGCCAGATAATCGTTTACCTTTTTATTCTCTTTTTTTTCTTCATTCGCCTATAAATGGCCTTCAATGCATCCGTGTATGTCAGTTCTTTTAAAACAACCCAATTAGGAAGAATACTGTTCAGATTTTTATTTTAGCTACTGCCCGAAAGCCGAATGCTTGGAATACAAATTTATTGTATTTTCCGACATTCTTTGCCCTTTTAATTCAACGTCTGATTGCTAGAAGCGTTTATATTCCCCCCTTCCCGGTTTTTTTCTGTTTTTCTTTTTTTCTTCTTTTCCTTTTAATTAAATTTTGTTGACAAAAGAATTCAAATTGTATCGTACATATTCTTACTCTTTTTTTTCTATACGTTTTGAAATTTTGTTACAAATCAAGTTCAAGTTCGTTTTGTGTTGCATGTCCTAAGTTGGATCAAACATGAGGCACATCCCTCTATTGAGCCTACCAGTGCCCCACTGCATAATTTAAGTTATATATTTAATCCTTTTCCCTCACGTACCACTCGTATTCCCCACTTTTTCCGTATTTAAAGGATTAAAAAAAAACTTTTTTTATTCTTAAAATACGTTTGGGGAGTCTTTTGGTTTCGTATAACTTTTAATAAAAATATGAGTGGAAGACTTTATAATAAATAAGTTAAAAACGAATAAGGGCAGAAAATAAATGTATGAAATAAGAGAACTAAATGGCTCGAAGGTCCCGGGCGACCTCTGCAGGGGGTGCACAACAATATCTAGAAACCCTCCCCCTCCCGTTCAACCCGCAACGTCTATGTAGGTCAAGAGGACTTCTAAAAACGATCACTATGTCACGTGATTTCTTCCTTCTAAAAATAAATATTAAAATTCTAGGAATTATTAAAAAGTCTTTTTTCAACCAGATTCTCCAAGTTTTCCTGTAAAATTATTCTTAATAGTTAATATGTACTTAGTTTAAGTAAATAAGATATTTGAGAAAAAATTTTAAAATAAAATAGGTTGTATTTCATGTTTCGTAATGTATAAATTTCTCGGGAATAAAATCGATTTTCAGTTAATGAAAAACGCGATATCTATTTTTGGTATTTTAGTAGTTCTTCCTCTCAGAAAAGTCAATGGATATTTTTTATTTACAATAAATGGCATTTTGGAAGAAATCTCACTTTTCTGTTTAGTTACCTTCTACGAATGCCATGCTACTGCATTTTTAAAATCTTAATCTCTTTTGGGTCCTTAAGACCGTTCGATTGTAACTTCTGTGAACATTTTATAGTTCTGATCTTAACAGAAAAAAATTTCTTTTAAACCTTCAGCCTCTTCACGCCGTACACGGTTCCTTTACTCCATTCACGACTAGTCAATTTCGTGCTAATTACTCCAAGGACATTCTGTCGTTCAACTCCGCCGTCATCTGTACTTTTATGTATTTTTAAAAACACATCCAACGCACAGCAATTAATAATTTTAGTTCCTTTTAATGTAGGGACCTTCAGATGAAACACGGGGTCTTTTTTTTTTCCGAAATATCGCTTCTTCAAATTTTAACTAAACCTTCGCATCTCAAAAATCTCGTTCCCGAGGCCCCCTTCCCCCCCCCCCCCCCAATGGCTACGGTTTGTGAAAAAAAAAATCACTCCGAATTTGTTGAAAGTTCTTGAGGTCAGCTCCAGGCTAGTACTTTCTTTTGTGGAACAGAGTTGCTTTGAATATTAATTTGAACTGTCACTATCGTACTTCAAACCGTAAGTTACATTGCCAGCGTTCTCAGCGAAACTCGTTGTACTTGAGCTAGATGTAAAAACTTAACGATTTGATTTTTCAATAATGTGTACATTCTTTTGATTCTAGTTTAAAAATGTCATAGGATGAAAGGTGTGACATGATCAAACTAATTTCAGAAAAGAAAGGATTGCTAATGACCTGCTTTTAATTGATTTTTTAAAAATGATATGAAGGCAATAATTTAAAAAAAAGTTATTCAATGGAGGTTTATCCTGCAAAAAAAATAAGTTCATCAAATAATTATACTTTTTCTTATATTGTATTCCAAAATCAACCTTCTCGCTCACTCTCTTTTTTTTCATTACTATTCAAAGCACGCTGAGAACGATCTTCCCTAGTGAAGATGGTCGGTACCTACTTACTTTTACATTGAGCAATAAGAAAGTTGCTTTTTTTTCTTAAGTCCTCTTTAAAACGAGTAGCTCCGTCATCATTTATATGGGAGATTGGCAATTTGAGCATCTTTAATGGACTTTAGCCCAAAAAAGTATGTTGAATCCCACTTTTATAACGGTTGTCAACTTGTCTGGGCAATGAGTCCCTCACCGACTTAAAGAATAAAATAATAATAGAATTACGTTTTCACATTTTATCGACTTTGATCTCTAAATTATTAAGACATTAAACGATTTTACAAAATTAACAAAACAATTATTCAAATCATCCCTTT
>JACGAQ010003823.1:0-23640 GCA_014119065.1 Orius insidiosus | reverse complement strand
TCGCACGAATCGATTTGCAATTTCTTTAATTCTTCGAAAAATAAAAAAATGTTTGGTTTTACCCCGTTGAAATTTGTTCTAAAATGTGCGTGAAACGACTCAAGAGTTAGTCGTTCTGTTGTGGGTGGAACGGCTCGCCCAAAAAGACGGGACAAATTTAGAATCATTGCCGATATAAACGTCAGACAAGTAGTCTGCATATTGATTGACTCGGTCGTCTGTTGGCATATTAGAGATGAGTTCTACGAAGCCGTCCCCGACTTCACTGGGCTGGAGATATGGCAACCCAAAAGACCAGCGAAGCCACTGTCCAATTTCACTGTCGTCATTTGTAGTCGTTCACTAATCCGAGGCTCTGAATCTTACGGAACCACGACTGGGCCAAGTGAAACTTGCAACCTATCAACGTCGCATGCGGCCAAATCACTCGTGCTGCCTCAATGATCGCCACCTCAAAATCAGTTGTGCATGTATTGGGAGCCCATGCCTTACCGCTGACTTCCGCGCAATGTTTTGTAATTAAATGAAAGCATGTTTATATGTAGCCAGCTCTTTGTTGGGCAGAAGACAGAATACAAGTGGCAAATATTGGCCATTTTTGTGTCCATGTACCGTAAATAGTTGATAAAAGAAAGGGGGACAAGTGTCGAACGTCCCGTCCACCAGTACATCTTCGCAAGAAACGAGACAATCTATTTTCTTGGAAGAAAATATAATCATTTTTGACTCTTCGTCCAATTCCAAAACGAATTCATGATTGCTAGAGTCAGTGGTGCTCATTTTTCGAAGGCATTCGAAATTGTCTGCCATCGATTTAGGGAGTGGCGGGAATTGTTTTTTTTTTTGATAACGGCCCTTCGTAATTTTGAAAATGAAAATGAAAATGAAATGATTTTTTCACAAATGATTTTTTATTGGTTCCTAACGTTATTTTTTCCATTTCTAATATCAACTGACGAAACTTGCAACTTTTCGCCTGATAAAACTGTGATAGTGAAAAATAACCCTTCTATTTTGTATACCTGCTTAGGATTAGTGAAGGATTTTAGACGGGAGTCAATTGGACAATTGATAAGAAATACACGGGAGTCAATTTGTACTTTTAGCAGGTACGAAAAAAAAATACCCGGATTAGCGGGAGTCAATTTGTGTACGCCCGGCACCACAGACAAAGTTGAGATCGGTAAAGATCAATATTCGAATTGACCCTCCGGGGTCTGGAAGACCCTTCCTCAAAATCCCGACGTGGAGGGTTTTACAATAACTTCTTTAAGGAAGTTAAAAAAAAAAGAAAGGAAAAAACCTTCTGACAGGCTTGGAAAATCCCTTTAGTATTTGAAAGGATGTATGTGTTTTTCAGAGTATTAAGTCAGCCTCTGAACCTCAAGAAAGAATAAGTAAAATCTCGAGCAGCTACCCGGACGACCAGCGATCCCCGTTTTACGACCCAGACGGAAAAGAGATGCCCTCGCTTGCGAAGTTATTTATAAAAAAGGAAAAGATAATACCCAAACTTTGCACTGACCTTTCCGAAAACGAAATCCTCAACGAAATCTCCGTCTCCGATAACAGCGAAGATGAAAATCGAGGTGAATATTCGAATTTAATTATTCAAATGAAATGAAGGAAATCAATAAACCAGAGGAGTGCAAATGAATGTAATGCCTTTTGATGCTTTGATTGCCGGTCAGATTACGAACATCCCTTGTTCCCAATGTTTCCTAATCGATTTCCATGGAAAATGATTTACATTTTATCTATAAATAGCATTTTTGATTATAAAACAACCAAATAAAATTTTAATAATTAATTTATTGTAAAAATGCATTTGTAAATTTATCTTCGTAGCACGAAAATAAGTTAGCAATAATGTAGGAAATCCTTTTTAATGACTTCCAAGAAACCACAAAACAGAATTTCTTACATGGAATTTAGTATAATATGGTATTTAGGTGGAAGGAAAACTTCTCTTCACTCAGTTTTCCGCGTTCCATTTACAGGCGGAAAAATAAAGAAAATTTACGTTTTCAGTTTTGAGAAGGAGTTCCATCGTACACAAGGAAATACGTGTCATACGCAGAAGCATGATTGAATGTTGATTTGAAGTTGTAAATTTTTTAGAGGAATGTCAAGTAACCGAGTACTCTTCGTGGAGCTCTTGTTCGGTCACTTGTGGAAAAGGTCTCCGTATGAGGACACGCCAATACAAAAGCCCGAGTTTGGCGTCGTCGGCGAACTGCAAAAGGCAGCTTGTCTCGAAAGAAATGTGCGTCGGCGAACCAGAAACTTGCCCGTAAGTAAATTCCTTGAGTGTAAAAAAGAATTTTCAAAAATAAAAATAGCGGAGACGAACAAGAGTCGAACGTTTTTGTCGCTGGTGAATGCGAAGTGACAGTTTGGACAGACTGGAGTGACTGTAGTGTCACTTGTGGCATCGGAAGCAAAGTGAGACAGCGGAAATTCACCAAAAGCGACGATAGGAACCAAAAGAAATGTAAAGACATCGCGTTGACCGAATCTACCAAATGTATGCTTCCGCCATGCTTCGCCAATGAAAAAAAGGTGATTGTTATTTTTAATTTGGATATTATTTTAATTTCTATTCAGAACCGCCGGGAATGCAGCGTCGGCGAGTGGAGTCTGTGGAGCTCATGTACGTCGACGTGCGGTAAAGGTGAAATCGTTAGGGTTCGATCTTTTATCACCGAACCCCCTTCAGGTCTATGTTCCTCGACAAGTCTCAAAGAAGTTTTACCTTGTCCGAACAACCCGGAATGTGGCGTTAAAGACAATGAAGCGAAATGTAAGTTATTTTATGCCACAAGAAAAACATTTCCTTTTTTTTAGCCGTTTGTACCTTGAAAACACAACCCGGACCTTGCAGAGGAACGGTCATGAGATGGGCTTACAACAACGAAACGAAAACATGCGAAAAATTCGTTTATGGTGGATGCAAAGGAAACCGAAACAACTTTCTCACATTAGACGAGTGCCAAAACACCTGCTCAATGGTAATTTTATTTAACATTTTAACTTTTTAATATCATAGTTTTAGCATTTGATCCTGAAGTAGTCGATACCTCTGCAAAGAAAAAGAACTGCGTCGTCAGTGATGGTCATCATGGTCTCCCTGTTTTCCGTGCCAAAATGGAACGAAAACAAAAATTCGAAAAATAGTTGTAAGTAAAATATGCGATTTTGATTGTCAGTCGTGTTGACGTCCCTCGATGACCACGATCCATATCGTGAGAATCTACAGTCCGAGAACTGTACCGTGGAGGAACGAGTCTCTAGCCATTAAAAACTAATGAGGAATAATTTTAGCAATTTTTGTAATGGCCTTCTTTCGTTATTTGATCAAAATCGTTAAGTTTGACGTCTAGAATAAAAATTTTAATAAATGATCGAACTGTAGCGAATTGCCTATTTCAAGGTGGCTCACAATGAATAATCCAAAACTATGATTTTCGTCCTTGCCATTTCCAGATCATCGGATGATGTCAGGCTTTAAATGTTGAGACTCTTCAATTGTAAAAACCGTACATTTTTAACAGACACGGAATGGGCGAGGTGTGGTTCGAGTTGGCGTTTCAAAGGTCGAAAATAACTTCTGCAAGTTTTGACACCCGGGCACCGTTAACACGGAATAATAAGCGAACCTTCCAAAGAGGTTTTCGAATGTAATTAATGTGAAACGTCAACCGGGAGAGTTTCTAGTCGGCCCGTCTCGAAAAATCCCAAGAGGAAGAAATTATTTTTTAAATAATAGAGGCTACTCTGAAAGGCTTCCTCTTTCAAGAAAGTTTAAAGAAAAATTTCGTAGCGAAAGACTTACAGAGTCGATTTTCTTCTTGAATCATTAAAAACACCTTTCACGTCATTTTTTGAACAAGGTCCTTAATAAAAAGAACGTCGTTGCCTATAAAAGAAACGTCATAAAGAAAATGAATAAGAAAGAGTTATTCATTATAAAATGCTTTATTATTTTTTAAAAAACTTTATGCATTATGATTGAATTTTAATTTATTTTCAGAGACCACCGGTCAATGGGGGAAGAAGCTGCCCGCAGTTGACGAAAAAAATTCGTTGCAGCGTACCTGAGGAATTCTGCACCACTTCCTAAAACGCTTAATTTTAAGCTCAGAAATTTTACTTAAAAATAGCTTTAGTTATATTTATTTTTAAAAGATATGTGAAGGCCAAGTAGTGAGTAATATGTTTGGAAAAATGTACTTTTCCTTCGTTTTGAGTTAAAAAAAATTAAAATGAAGTTTCTCCGAATTCGGGTGCTAACGAGGTAAACGAGTTGTTTTAGCACAAATCCATCGAGATACTTTAGCTCCGTCATCTCTTTTATTCCCGTGAGTGGAATCAAAACTTGGCATACTGGTGGACCGGAAGGAAAGGTTACTAAATACAGGTTATTATTTGTGACGTATCAACTACAGCAATTATTAATTTCTACTACGCTTGCTTAATCGCACTGTCTTCTCGTTTATTGAGTCTACGTGTTATCAGGAGTAAGGGGTACTTGGAACTCTCATGGAATTAAGCTAGGAACGCCTTGTTAACGAAGACTCCGTAATGGAGGGGGCGGCAGACATGCATTATTCAACTTAACTTATCTCAAGCGTTTAAATAACGTTTAAAAGCCTTTGTAGGATGTGTAAAAGCTAAAAAGGTTTTCGTGAGTAATACCAAACAGGAAAATAAAGTTTTTTTATTTAAGGGTGAATTGGTGAGGGTGAAAGGGTTTGATATGAAATCGGCGTTTTTTTTTTTCTCAAAAAGCAACATTTTTTACTTTAAAAAAAATCTTATTCCGCTTTAGGTCTTGTGTGACTCCTAGAATAAAATTTTTTTAAAAATATTTCAGAAAAAGTTGAAAATGTGGAGATCGGACCTTTTGATCCATGAAAATTGCGAAGGACTGACGGCTAAAGACTGATCGATAAGACCACAGAGAGTAAAATCTTAAAACGCCGGTCTGAGGACTTGTTCCCAATCAAAGACGGTTTTTCTTCAGTGAAATTTTTGATTTCAAAAAATAGTTTTTTTCACCATCACTATAATCCAAGGAGGAAAATTATATACTGATGATGGCACTAGAAGTGTTTGCTGAAGATAGGATAAATAGCTATTCAACCAAACTACAGCACCTACAGAACCAACACCTCGAAAATTTTTGCATTGGGGGTGATCTCACAAGAGAATGATTTGGTGAAAATCGAATACAAATTACAGCCTTGGAGTGTTCGGTCTCGCACCATTCAGTCGGTCCCAAATCGAGATAATTATACCTTCACCTCCCGGAAATATTTTCGTAGCATGCCTGCCGAATTATCATTTACTTAGTTTCCTAAAGTCGAAGTTTCAGCAAGTTGAGAATGATTGTGAATTTCATAAGGCCTTTTTGGAATCCGAAGGTGAGCGGCTGAAGCCATTTTGAGACTAATAAAATTGAACATCTTTGTTTTCTTACTTTAAACTTGGTGATAAAATGATATTTTTTTATCCCTTGATTGATACCTGTTGAACATGGGATCCATCAGATAGGTCGCTATTGTAGAACATGAGGTAGATATGACCTACTTCGACTGCGGGACCCATGGAATAACCATACAGACAGACTTATAATCGATAATATAAAAGATTATTCAGGTAAAAGGGCGTTTCTTCGAAAGGAAGTTGTATGACAGAATACCTGGGCCTTGGAAATAGGCTGTTGTGTAACAAAAACCCGACATGGAGGGTAAAACAATAACTTCTTTAGAAGTTAAAAATCAATACATACCTACTTTAATAAAAGAATGATGATCCCTTCTAAAAAATAATAATGATCAATAATTAAGATCCAAAAATTAATTTCACCTTACGTAGCTTCTGGAAGGCCTATTTCTTATGTTGAAAATCTTATGTTGAAGATTTGGAGAAAGTTAATTCAAGTGCATCACAAACTAAGTAAAACCAAACCTGGCCGGCTCCAACAACTCCGTTCAAAAGAAACGTCAATTTCTCAAGTTTTATAAGATGTTTGAAATTAAATAAAAATTAAAGACTTTTAGGCTGTAAGAGTTTGTGATGAGTGAAGATTCCGGTGAAGGTGGAGAGCTTGCGCTTTGGTGATCTACCGCACTAACCTTTCCGAAATGCACTAACCTTCAGAGAAAAGCGCTCGTGATCTTCCACTGCACGTAAATGCGTAGTCACGGGCAGAAATACGTATAGGAGTAGATCATAGAGACGTGAGGGTAATACTATTTAATTCTGAAGGGATCGTTTCTTTCAGTTTCGAGAATGAACTTCAGCTAAGCAGTTCTGCTATCTCTGTTTCGAGCATTTAACGACTTAAATTAAGTTATGAAGCTGGAGGAATAAATGGCGATGAGTATTTTTCAATTCTTAATATAATAGATAGTATAGAACTAATTACAAAAAGGTTTCTTCTTTATTTAAAAATAAAATATGTTTAATCTCTCATCTTTTTAAATAAATTAAAGTATTATAAATTTAAGGCCCTAATAGCAAATCACATGTTAAGCTCCCAAAGCTTCAAATGATTGTCGACGACTTCGACGAACCAATCGCTTTTATGCTTGTCTTTGAAGACAGGAGCAAGAGTACGTAAACTAATTTGGAGTAAAGCTTCGTTTCCGAGTAAGGAGTCGAGCTCTTTCAAGAGTTTTATGTTCCCCCTCAGTTTAAGAAGGCTGGAATACTTGAAGAAGTACGAGGTGATGCTGAGCGACGACTGGGCCCATTGCATCAAGTCGAGTTCCCGCTCGCTGGGAGAACGAGACCGAAATGGACTGCGTTTATAGGCGAAAAGAAATTGATCATCTCCGTCGTCTCAATGAAGACAAACCTGCATTTTGAAGTTTTCTTTTCAACTGGTTATAGACAGCCGGAGCGTAAACGAGCACCTGAAAATCGCAAATCGATTTATTAAAAAAATATAGGTCAAAAGTATAAAATCAACAATAAAAGCCATTAAAATGGTTGATGCACAATCCGCGAATGAAATAACTTCTTTATTACCCGCGTTTATGACCCAACATGTTTTATGTCCTCCACCGTAGATATTTTTTGTCAAATATTAATGTGACACAGGAAAGATTCAACAGGTAGATGCTATTTTTAAAAACCTTATGTCTTGGAGAAAGAAAAAAAAAAGAGATTGGATAAAATTGCACCATCCCGTCATGAAAATTCTATCGCCAAGGTTCGAATATGCATACAATCATGCAATTACAGGATGCCGTCACTTCGCATTTTTAAATTTTTTCATTGAACTCATGGCTAGCATTTTTGTAATACGACGTTCTATACCAGTACCTGATAAAGAGAATTTCCAGTGACGTACGAACTAACATAATGAGATCCAAAATTCTTGACGAAATCGCGGACGCTGGGAACGTTTCCGACTTTTAGGAGGGTGGCCTGAGCGGCTACGGAGTCTTGAAGTTCGACGGAATTGAAATCGAAAGGTTCTTGAAGGTAGGCGGAATCCCGGTGGCGGGAGAGTCTCAGAAGGATGTAGCAGTGACCGTTTCCGACGTAGCTGACGTTCAGGCCTAAATTCCGGGCAAGCGTCGCGTCCGACCAGCTCCCAGTGAACGCCCTCCAAGGCTCGTCAAGCCTCTCGATCGTAAACTCGCGGAAATAAGCTTGAAGGAGTTGCTGTACGTCATCGCAAAACTCCATATTAAAATCACCGTGGAAAACTGTATTTTCAGTATTTCCAATTAACCTGTAACACAAAGAAACTTGATGTTTTAGAATTCCTTCAAAAAAATTCTGGAAAATCACCTCTTTGTCACTGGTAAAGTTTTGAAGACGTCGAGGATCGGCTCACGAAAAAGCCATCTTCCGTCCGTCTCGTTTCTTGGGACGACCTTCATCGAAATGCTCAGATAACCAAATCGGCCGAAAAGGTTAAGGGCTCCTCCCACCCTCAAATTCTGATGACCATAACCGATTTCCGCCATCAAGAATCCAATCAAGAGGGAGAAGACGTGCATTCTCTTTAAAAAGAAAAAAAATATTAAAAGATAGTGACAAAAAAGAAAAGCTCCGAAAGATTCTTCTTAATTTTGAGATCGATAGTGCCTACATCTCTTCCGAAAGTAATCTCGTCCTAAAGTATTCTCGTCCTAAACTTAATGGAAATAGAAAAAATATAAACTGTCATCTCGTCCGAAAGTAATCTCGACCTAACAGGCTACGCCCCTTTTTAGGACGAGATGACATTCGGACAAGTGGATTTAAATTTTTATACAATTTTTTAAATATTGTACTTTATTAAAATATAAATCATCTCTTCCGAAAGTATTCTCGTCCTACTGTCATCTCTTCCTAAAACTAAAGCACAAAAAAACTGTTCATTGCTGCGTCGGAGGAATGAAGGAGCGCTCCACCCCAGCAAGTTTAAACTCCTTTTTGGGCGTACCGAGCTCATCATCCGTCCCAGGGCCGCCTACAGGGTGAGCAAATCATCGCGAGAGGAAAAAAAATTACCCTCCTTGTGTCACAAAACGAGCTGATTCTCGCAAAAATAAACAAGCAAACCGACCGTGACTTCCTCGGGTGGTACGCTGCCGCATTTCTCCGACGCAGCAATTTTTGTGCGTTAGTTTTAGGATGAGATTACATTGATTTAATTTTAAGTAATATTTTATTTTATAGATATTTTTAGGATGAGATGACAGTAGGACGAGAATACTTTCGGACGAGTTGATTTCTATTTTAATAAAGTATAATATTTAAAAAATTGTATAAAAATTGAAATCCACTTGTCCGAACCTGAAAAAGGCGTAGCCTGTTATGACGAGATTACTTTTGGACGAGATGACAGTTTATATTTTTCTTTTTCAATTATTTTATGACGAGAATACTTTCGGACGAGCTTTGTGCCCCCGATCCGACTACTTCAAATAAAGGACCTAAAAGAGGAAAAAAGCCTGACGATAGATAATTTAAAAGGTTTGTTAATAGAGGAACCGGTCTTCAAGAGAAGGTAAGTTTTTTATGACAGAAAATTACTTAACCAAAACATAAAAGACGTAGGAATAAAGACGTAGATCGCTATCCCTGACGAACTTTTTTAAAAAATGCAGAAATGGCGAAAATTTGGGAATTTACTGTACTACACAGACTCATGGGGTCTCTAAAACATTTGTCTACTTAGATGGAATTTTTCAAGTCAAAAATTTAAATTATTAAGTACTAATTACTAAGATTCATAATGGAATTAAATAAGACCTTGAAGCTGTTATAGATTGAACGGCGTTTATTAAAGCCCCTTTAAATAATTAAGTATTCCGAGCGAATAAATATGTAAATCGAAAGTGGCGAGGTGGGAAGATCAATCAATGTCAAGGTTTTTATAAGATAAAAAATTGTAGAGTAAAAGATGTAAGAAATTTTTTTCCATGCAATTTCAGACGGGCCAAGGAAAACTTCGCTATCTACAAAAACATTCTTTCAATTCTTCTTCACTCTCAGATTTTCTTCGCATGAGCAATCGTCGGAATACTTTATTTACTTATTACTTTTTCCCCTCTTAAATCTACAACTGTTTGGGAGATTGAAAAAATACAGGGGGTTTACAAATAAAAATGTTTTTCTGTTTTAGGATGAAAGTGAAGTGGTAGGAAGAGAAGTGATCGGGAGGAGGAGTCGATCAAACTGTTGCGGCATCTCCGATAAAAAACACGACACGATTCAGAACAATGGGGAGCCACTGCCCCGTAGAATTAAATTTAAAAACAGCAGGTTGGATAAACAGTGATTTCCCAGAAGGGGGGGGGGGGGCTAAAAATTATTTAGCAAGAAAAACTTTTTTTTTTCAACTTCCAGAGTTACGTTTCAATTTTGAAGTAAACAAGTAGCTGTTTTTTCGAAAAAGTTTCGTAGGATAATAATATGTGCTGGGGTCGTTTTATGGCATGACTTTTGTCGCCATTCGTAAATCCTTTCCGGCTGTTTTTTGTAATCCCTGGAGAAAAGTAGGCCGTACGAATTTCCGGTCGATTTTAAGTGACATGTTGCAAAAAAAAAAAAAAAAAAACAATAGGTAGATTCTGAAAGAAATCTACCTAAAAATAAAGAAAATTAGTCTGGAAAGAAAGCAATAACACAAAAGACCCTTTTTAACTTTCTAAAAATTTGCGATACACACTTACGATGGTTTTGGACCCGGTAAAAGAAGGTGTTAAACTACCCAACCTCGTTAAAAAGGGTGTTTAACTCTCGAAAGCCCCTTAAACCCCTCAGCACCAACTTTAAAAAAATGTCGTCCTAAAGCGGGACATTTGGCTACGAGATCGTGGGGACAACGGGACACAACGTTCTAAAGTAGGACTGTCCCGCATAAACAGTCACCTTAATTAGAAGAAATTTCCTTTTTTATTAGAAATCCACTTACTCCTGATAAAAGAAAAGTAGTAAAAGAAACAAAAAAAAATTTTTTCATGAGAGTCAGACAAAAGCACACTTACACACGTTCGTTATTCATTCCCCAACAAAATATCGGATACTGTAACATCGCCAGAGTGATCCCAGACAAAAAAGTGTGAGAACAACTATTTCGAAACTCGAATAGGTCATGCGAATTCAAATTGCAACATATTTATTTTTGCATTCGATTTCCTCTTTTCTTTCTCATTTTAAAAAAACCAAAAAAAATTAATCATTATTTCACCTGGGAAAAAAAGAAAAAAAGAAAAGGAAAAAAAAAGAAAATTACCTTTAACAGCTTCCAGGTCTTCATCTTGTCCCATTAATATGTGGTCCTGCATTATTATCTGAAAAATATAAAAACGTAGAACTTAGAGACTTTACTGTTCAGAGCTTTTTAGAAAATAAAGATCGTTTTAAATTAAAATTTTTCTCGTTTTTACGAAGATAATTATAATGTCAAAATCACGATTTATGCAATATTTCAAGGCCCTCATATTTTTTTTGCAAACTGTTCTTTTTCTTTTAACAATATTTTATAAACAAAAATTGTTTTGAAAAAATAAAAAATAAAGAGACATTGTTATTTCCGATCTCCGCTAGAATTTAAATCTTTAACCACTTTTTTTTTTCTTTTTAGAAGTTGAATTCTATTATTACCGTCAGGTAAAAATCATTTGGCTTTTATTCTCATTGTGAAGTCCTCCGATTGAGAATTCAGTTCTCCCCGAGATGGGACAAAAGAAACAAAAGGTGAGCGAACGTGAGGTTATTATTATTTTTAAATGTCTTTATTGCTTTTGAACGAGACAAACGTTTGGTCCTTAATCTCCGTCAAGTATGTGGGGTAAACCGTGAGAGAAAGAAAAAAAGAGAAGCCTCGATTTAAAAAAGAAGAATTTGTTCATAAAATTAAAAAATTGTACACTTTTTAAGCGATCTTTTTTTGAGATTTTTTTTAAGCTTCTGAAATACTGGGATGGATTACTCTTCGTTAATTAAAACCGCCAACACAGGCTTTTTTATGGATGCTTTTAATTTATTTTTAAAACTTTCTTTTAAAAAATATTGAGGAAACGATAGAAATAAAGCTCTTTGCTAATGCGCAGTAATAGACTCATAAACTCGATAGCATTACAAAAAAAAAGATGTTTTAAAAAAGCACTTAAGATGTAAACGTTTCACTCTATCAGTATTAGCGTCGGAATATTTTTCTTTTATTTTCCGGGCGAAAAACCGAAAGGACTCGGCGTCAAATTAAATCGATAACTGGCCGTAAAAACTCGCGAGGGTGAATAGACCGAAGACGTAATGACCGGAACGTCTTTATCTGACCAAACGCCCGACAAATGCAATAGACCGCTCACGTCACCCGTGCGAGCAACTAGCGGAAAAGATGGAAGGATTGCTCCATTCAAAATCCAATCATTTCATCTCAATGTTCAATGCGTCATCTGAATAAGTCTCAACTTATAAATTTCTTGAATCAATCAGTTTTAAAAATTAAGTCTTCGTTGTAGCCGTTTTATCCGAGTGGAGAAATTCCCAATTTAAAAGTTCCTTTGAATGGAAAACTGTTTAAAACTAGGATGAAAGCGATAAAGGGATAATCAACTGGAATGGTTTGTAAGTAGATTTTTCAAAGCGTCATTTCCAACCCAATTCCTCTTCGATTTATAAATATTTTTTAAGATTAATTCCGGAGAATACTCAGAAGGACCGATTTCGACGGTAAAATTACGGAATATTGAGTAATCTGAGAGACCGAGGGACGAGGGCTTAAAATTAAACAGCAGATTGAGTTGAATTTCAAAGCATGATCTCGGAATTCGACTCGAACAGGAAAACGTTTTGTGAATTTATATTGAAATAACAGTTTCTATAAAGAGAATTCAATCGGCGTAGTAGTTGCTTCACTTTGAGGTTTTTTAAGGTTCGTGTTTTGGGTTGAAGACGCTTAGGGCGACGCGACGTGGCGAAGGTAAGGTCGTTTCTCCCAGGTCCCGCACACAAAGAAACGAACTGAATGAGCGCCTTAATTAACTCACAGAAGTCAGGGATTGACATTCAAGGCGGATCACTGTGACAAAAGGGCAACGAAAACCTCTCTGACATTCTCTCTACTTCACTACATTCGTCAATAGACGTTTTTACATTTTAATAAAAGGTTGGATCAAAAATAACAATCCAAAATGGATTTTTATAGCTCTGTAAGCACACATAGACGTCTTTCTGAGAAGGTTAGTCGTCATTCTTAAGACATAAATCATAATTTAATAGTTCCACAGGTGCATAATAGTAACCTACAAGTTAAGTCATTTCTCAAGTCTCCCTCAAACTGTGGGTCTACGAAGGGTCTTGTAGACCCCACAGTGAGAGGTTAGAAGACCAAAAATTTAATGATCTGATAGACAAAAGTAGCGTTAATAAAGGAATAATAAAACGCTTCAGAAATATTTGTTGATACTCTTTTCATTTGAATAGCTGTAAACAAAAGTCGCAAAACAAAAGTTGACGTTTCGAATTTCGGTGTGGGGCCTGTATCAATATTTGGCGGAACCTCCAACACCATCAATATCGCATTCATCCCCCCCCCCCCCGAACAAATTCTGTTTGAACTAAGCCTATAGAGCGTAAACCAGTAGAAATTGACGTTTGTTTGAAAATAACGGAAGGGGGTTGGCAAACAGAGGCCGTATAAACGAGACAAAAGAGGGAAAACGTCGGCGTTTATGGGTTGTTTAGGTATCAACCGTGAAGAGGTCGGGACTTTGTGTTTTAAGTGAAGTCGCTAAAATGGCATTGACCTCCGCGTTTATCTCTGGATGAGTATAAACGCCTTCGGCGCATTCGGAACCATTGTTTCAGGTGAGAAAGACAACGTTATCTCATTTTTCCCATGTCCAATAAAACTCTAGATTATTTCCATATATGATCAGCCCATTTCTTCAACGTCCTTTGTGTTAAAGCGTGGGAAAAGGTCAATTTGGAATTCAAAACAAACAAAAAATTTCATGGCGGTCACTTTGAAAGTAATTCATTTTTTTCTCTCTCTCATCCGTATCGTAATGTCTCGAGGTTAAATTAATGTATTTTTAACTTCAATCATCAGAGGTCGGTCGAAACCGCGTTTTTAGAAACCAGTAAAGCGACATTCCACCAAATGAAACTAGGCTTTACAAAGGCGACCGTTTAAAAATGCAAAGGTTTCTATTTCAAAAAAGGCCGATTTTCTAAAGAAAGGACTTGGAACAAATGTGCAGAAATACTAAAAATTTCAAGGGAATACAAAAAATTCTTATAATAAAAATTTCGACTTTCATTAAAGTATATATTTCTGCATATGTGCAAGGAAGTGAAATGAAATTCTTGAAGTCCTTTGTCTCAAGGAAAATGACCTTTTGGCCTCGGTACAGAGAACTTATTTTAGATCAATCCTTTTCACTTCCGCAAAAAGGATGTTTTGACACCCTCGCCAGACGGTTCAGGGAAATGGGCCTAACAAACTGGGTCAAAACAATTAGAGTTCTTTATCGATCATGAGTTTGTCTGGACCAAGCAGACAGATTGAGAAGAGGGGAAGTGTGGAGCCTCGGACAAAAGACAGTAGAATACGAATGGTAATCTGGTAAAAAAAGTTAGCGTTTTTCAGGTACCTCATTTTTAGGTGTGTTAACATCATTGACTTAAGTTAGCACGTAACCACTCGATAAGTAAAAGGCAAATAAGTGAGAGGCGTAATTGCTCAAGTAAATAAATAAAAAAGACAAGTCATAATATTATTTTATGCTTCTCATCCTCGATAAGCGGAAAATAATTTTTAAGCTCATAACTCCCGAAAAAAAATTTTTAGTTTGGTTTGTTGCTTAATGGAAGGTATCGACTAATCAGGCACGTCTGAGAGTTGATTACCCGGCGGGGAAAGGAAAATGAAGTTAAGAAGTTGCAGGAGGCTTGAAAATATTGCATTTTCTTTCCCCCGCCCACGTAATTGGATCAGCCGATTAAAACTTAAAGTAATCGAAGTTCGACTTCTGAAGGAAGTGAATTACTCCACAGAAAAATTATATCTCGGAAGAAAAATTTGGATGAAAATTCAGATCACGAGTTTTGGAGTTAAGAAATTCTAATCGATCACGAAAACCTTTTATAACAAAAAAGAAATCTACCTAAAAGTAAAACAAAAAAAAGTTGTGAAAAAGGGTCAAACCGTGGTCATCCCGACCTTCAATCTAATGAAATCTCGATCGTCTTTCGTGAAGAGAGGAAAACTAAGCAAAGTGATTTTCATTTTGCGATAAATGGTAAACTGGCATTTCGCGGTTGGGGGGTGAGGATAGTCCGCGTCGCGGTCGTGGAACAAACGGCCCTGGACAGGGAGCCGAGAGTTTTTAGTTGGAGAGGCTCCGTGCTTCGTGTGCAGAAGAATCGATGCGAAGACTTGGACCTTTTACTCCCACTCGTATCCATGAAAAGCCCTGGCAACGGCTCACCCGTCGAAATCTGAATAAACATCCAGGGGAAATTTCCAGGAAAACCATTTTGAAAACTTAAGGTGGATCCGACACATCAAAATTCAAACAAGTTTTTGACAGAGAGGAAAGATGCCTAAAATTACTTTCCTATATTTGAGCACTAAAAACCGTGGGAAAATTTTTTACAAAAGCTAATTCTCGTTATTTTGGGAATGTCAAGGCGGTATTGGGAGCAGTTTTTCCGAAAAAGTTTTCATTTGGAAAATGGAAAGCTTACTTTTGGACAAAGAAATTTTTTCCAAAAAAACCGCTAGCCATTTTGTAGATTTTGACGAGCACTTTCCAAAAATAAAAGAAAATCCGATGAATAGTTTCATCGTAATCCTTTGCGGTCGAATCCTCTCAAGGTCATTTCAGTTTTTTCTCAGCCCTATTTTCCTATAGAGTTCTTACTATTTATTTTACACAATCAATACATATCAACACATTTTCACCTTTATACAATCATATAAAAATAAGTGAACAAAGCACGTAGTAGTTCATCAAAATTACCTAGCTTATATGATTTGGAGCCACTCTGTACCTTTCAACTTAAAAGGAAGATCTTGTGAAAATTGGATGAAAATCGCGGCCGTGAAGTGTTCCCGAAAAACGCGACGGACGGCCGGCAACACAGACAACCTCATGGTTGGCAAAGATTACTAATCAGTTTTCCACTGGAAGACCCTTTCAGAGACCGTGCCATGGAGGGTGTCACGATAACTTCTTTTTGAGGAAGTTATTTCACAAATATTCAATTTTTTTGCCCACCCTAATATTGCGGAAGCCCCAACCTAGGCCCATCCCCTCATCTGTAAATAAACAAATGGTTTATATCCGGTCTCTGACCTTGGAAGGGAGATAGTTTCTTCCACTTCCGCATTTTCCTCCAAATCTTTTTAAAACGATTACGACGAAACTATTGATCGGATTTTCTTAATAATATATTTTAGAAAGATCTCGTCAAAACCTACAAAATGGCAAGCGGTTTTTTTGGAAAAAAATTTTTAGTCCAAAAGTAAGTTTCCAATTTCCAAAGGAAAACATTTTCGGAAAAACTGCTCCCAAGACCGCCTAGACATTCCTAAAATAACGAGAACGAACTTTTGTAAAAAATTTTCCGACGATTTTTAGTGCTCAAATTTAGGAAAGTAATTTTAGGGGCTAAAGTGCTGCGATCTCTTGTTTTTGAAACAATGGCCTCTCGAAAAATAGAGGTTTTCAGATAGCTGGAAGTTATATCAAAAAATGAAAAAAACTTGCCGCATTTTATCTTGCTCCAAACATTGTGTAAGTAGGTGAACTAATACCGATTTTTCCCTTGTCCGGCGATCCAAAATAAACATCAAAAAACGACGAGCATCAATTATTTACTTGCTTTTCTTTCGTAACCGGTCAAAAAGCAGACAACGTTTTAGTTCTGTTTCGAATCTATTTTACAGCTGGTTATGTACCCGCGGGACGACGTAAACCTTCGCGCACTCGACATTGAAAACAAAAACTGTAAGGTATTACATCCTATGTTTACATAACACGTTATATTATCACCCGATGTAATCGAGTTCCACATTTTTAAAAATGCATATCCGTTCTATTAATTAAATTCGCTAAAATTAATCAATCAATATTGTTTATTTGCACGGTCGAATAGACATTTGCAACATTAGGTAACGATAAATTCTGAAAATGTGTTTGCTTAATTTTATACTATCTCTTTATTAAAATTAATTTTTTTTAAATGCTTTGATCCTCACAAAATACAAGATCCTACATTTTACCTCATTTGTCGATAAAGATGACCGCGTGACCGTGAAGATTCAAGGTGGAACTGAGTCATTTTCTTTTTTCTTCGTAGATTCTATATTTGAGTCATTCCCCCCTTCGGATGAATTGAACTTGTCATTAAACGTGTTTTTCTCTCACTCAAAAATTGTGGGATTCTTTTAGAAAATAACGATTCCATCGCAATTCCATGGTCGAGGGTTCATAACCAGGAAATATTTTAAAATTTTTGAAAAGAAGCTCTCATTATCAAGACTAAAGGAAGATTGAAAATCAGATGGAAGAAAATGGAGACGTAGAGATTTTTAATTTTCAAAAAAAAAAGGAAGAGATCAATTTGATATTTTTTAATTTCCTCAACTCTCATCGTCATCTACCTTCTCCTCATTTATTGAAGCTAAAAAGATTTTCTCAGGTTTCATGTTCTAACCCCCTGGGAAAAAAACAAGAAATGCTTTCAGAGACATATCCAATTTGCAGCTTGGAAAGGGTTCCTTAATTGCCGAGAGGCAAATTGAAAAGGCTACTTAATCTGGACATAATCTCCTCATTAGAACGAGCTTCAAAGGAAGGTGTCATCGACAACCCGACATCTTCTGATCAATGAAAAAAATAGTGTTTCATTATTTCAGGTAAAAAGGAAGTAAAAATCAAAAGTTGAGAATTATTTAATATTACCTACTCGAGGCTAAAAAAGGAAAGAAACTCGTTCGGAATTAGACCAGGTAGGTTCGCTTATCGAAGGAGTGGTCCATACTTTTTCCCTCAACAGGTAGATAGCAAAAAAAAAAATAATTCTCAAATTTCTAAATGTTGAAAAAACACTGGATAAAGAATAAATTTTTTCCGCGTTTCCTAGCGCCATTTTTAGACGTGCATTGTGTTTTTTTTATAATCGACGAGTTTGCACATGGTGTTTTATGCACGGCCAGAGACTACCCGCGAATCGACTTTCTTCCTTTTACTTTTATTATCTAACACGAGCAACGACGTTCACAACTTGTACTTTTACATACATCGAGACTCTATAGGAATAATAAACAATATCTTTTAAATTTTCATCGGATAAACAATTTTAGAAAGAAAGTCTTATTTTTTTTCGTTCAATTTTTTAACGTGGAAAGACTCAAATCCGGTCCGCCTTCTTGTCTTTTAATCAAGTAGATTATAATAAAAACACTTTCTAACCCGGAAAACTTTCACCTAAACATCGATTTTCGCTATTTTCGTTTAATTATAAAAATAATTTAATCGTAAATTGTCAAATATTTTTCTAATTTGTCCACCAAGGGTAATAATATTTTTCTTAATTTTTTGAAACTAAATGCGAGTTGGACCTCCAAAACATAAAAAGGAAAAATAATTAAATTTTCTGAAAAAAAAAATTAAATTAAATAAAACGTAATTATTCATTAAAGGAATTTCCCAGACTTTTGAGTTTTACTCATAATATTAAGAAATTTAAATTTTTTTTTTTTCAAAACCTATTGAAGGCCTTTTTTAAGTTCCTTTTCCCTCTCTATTCTCCTTTCTACTCATGCCTATTTTATGTATATTTACAATTTTAACATTCAAAATAGTGCAAAAAAATGAATTTCACGTTTTTTGCGTAAAAAATAAATAAGCCTCGAATTTCGAATCGTTACACGATCCGACTCCGCTGAGTCGTATACGTAAACGACTCACTTCTCCAAGTAAACGTAAAGGTTATATTTTACGAAGGTTATTTTGTTATCTCGTTTAGTTTCGGGTTCGGAAATCAACTAGTTTCTCAACAGATTGGCTAAAATCGAAGAAGGAAATTGATACCGTACTTTTTGGAAGGATTTTGGAAGTTAAAATTTTAAAAACTATCAAGAAAGGCAATTTCTATGTGCTGTTACAATCAGAAAAACCATACGACTCATGAATTTGCTCTAGTGAGAACATTGTGAACTGAGTCAGAACGACTCCCTGAAACTGTGTTATAAAACCTTTGTGAATCGTATACGGGAAGGGCCTGAAACTCTCTATTAAAATAAACCTTTCCTGAAACACACTCAATAAAAATTGTCAAAAGTTTGCTTTTTTTTAGTCATTAACATGAATAAATTTTAACTTCTCAAAGAAGTTATTTTTTTTATCGTCCTTAAATATTAAAAAATTTGAAATTTTTGCATATATTTAACTTATAAGTCTTTTCCACATGGATTGTTAATTTCCTCCCATTTTTTACTCAAACGTATATTGAGGTTTTTTTAAATTGAAATCTAATTGTTCTTAACTTCAATGCATTTTTTCCCCGTAGGCGGTGATAAAAAGCTCCCTGCGCAATTAAATCTGCTGGATTTATATTGTACTGCGATGTTTTCGCGTAATTAAAATTTTATTAATCAAGAGTAAAGCCTGGATTAATCAACGCCATAACATAAAATGATGAACATGATAACATAAAAAAATATACATAAACAATGTAAAATAAAAAATATACATAAAAAATCTTGAACTTGAGAATAGTAGTCAGTGCACCGGAAAAAATGTATTTTTAAAAATTATTTCTGCGCAAATTACATGATGAGGCGTGTCACGCCGAAACCGTCGTGAAATATCCGTTTTTTTCATCCTCTCCCTCGTTTTTAAAAAAAATTACCATATTCTATCTAAACAATTTTCCCCCAAAAATAAACAAAATAAGGGATTATTCTTATGTAATAATGGAAGGTAATTGAAAAAATCGTTATTTAACTTTTGAACTGGGCAACATAATGATACCCCTTTTGACTTACGTAATAAAAATTCAAAATGTATGTAAAGCTTATAATTGCGAGATGTTATTAAAAGGCACACAAGTTTTTTACTTCCACAAAAACCTCCCTTGAGGGAGTTGGGTCGTCATCTAATTTCTAATTTTTGAGTATTTCCCTATTTATGCATCATATAATTTGTTCAATAAAATTAATCTAATTGTAGGTTGAGATTTTTTAAAAAAATAACTTTTGACGATTTTATTAAAAGGAAGCGTCATGAGCATTTATGACTTATTTTTATGATAAGCGATGCATCATCGATTAGTCTTTAAGACCTAAATTGACTATCGATTGACCTATTTGATGCTCTGAATGCTGCACTACGACAAATTGATAGCGAGGAGTGAGCTAAGTTGAGTTCTGGCGACATTTCCCACGCTGGCCGAAGGACGGAGGCGAAATAAAGAACTCGCATTTTATCGGAAATTAAGAAACTGAAGGTATTTCTAAATTTAAAAAAAAATTTTAAGTTCATTTTAGACAAGATTTCTCAATAAATTTTATCAGCTAATTTTTTATAGGAAGAGACACAATATCTTGACTTTTGAAATGAGGTGCTCCGGGTACGAAGGGCGAACTCGACAAAACGTAGTTTCGAGATATTCGCATTTTAAAGTTTCGATTTTTACGTATTTAAAGGGGAAAAAATGCGAACTCATAAACATTATATGGGTGTATTCACCAAGAGGTCTAGAATCTGAAAATGAAAAAAACTGGAGGACCCTTCCCCAAAAACCCGACGTCGAGGGTATCACAATAAACTTCTTTAAGGAAGTTAAAAAACCGATTGACCGATGTCGAGTTCGCCCTTCGTACCCGGAGCGCCTCAAATGTATCTGGCTTTAAAATAAGTAATTAAGATACACTCGATAGATGGTAATCGGAAATGGGTCTTCCAGGCTCCAAGGTCAATTTGAAAGTGATCTTTATCGGGCCTAAGTTAGTCGGTGACATTGCCCGTCCGCTGACTTCTGCAAAACTTTGTAGCCACCAGTAATTATCTCGAAAAAGATACAGTCAGTTTTTTTATGCGCTATTCTATTGGTCCTATCTACACCAAATCTTAGCAAACCGTGGGGGGAAGCTTAACTGTTTCTTTTTCGTTCGAACTAAATTTTGAAGAAATCGAACTATTTTAAATAGCGATATGATAGAAAATTAATGATAATTTAAATAATTGAAATTTAATACCTGTTAAAGTCTAAATCATCGAATTATCGTGCCTTATCAAGTTATTTACCGGTTATTTTCTTTTGTTATTTAATTTATAAACCATAAACTAAGTTAAATTTTATTTTTAAAAAACATAAGCGAATAAACAACAAAATTTAAAATAATTAATTATCCCTATAAATAATTTTTGTAAAAAAAAGGTTCGATAATTATGAAGTTTAAGGAAGCAAATTTAAATATCCTTAAAATTCATTCTTAAGTGTGTAGAAAAATATAGCGAGAGATTCTGGTTTGCGTGATATTAAGTACGAACCTGGCGTATAGATGTTGTCCTGTCCGGTCGGTCAACATAATGGGCACCAGACAAAACTGAGAGTGAGTGAGACAACCAACAAACACTTTCACTAAACCGAAGTGCATACTCCCTCCTTCGGGTTTATCTCCCCCTCTTGAGTCCTCGAGTGAACCAGAGAACCTTTTTCGTACTCATGAAGATCGTTTCCGTGCGTCGATACCGCGTTTTCTTCTGGACGACTGCTAGAGCAGCTATTTTAAAATTGATAGAGCCCGTATCCTGATAGTCGCATCAATCAGGAACGATCGAATGAATTTTTAATATTAAGTTGACCAGCTGCAGATTCAATTAATTAAAAGTCGTATATTCATGAATCTGATTTATATCTTGTAGAACTAAAAGATTATCCTTGTTTAATCCCTTTGAATCAAACTTTTAATTAAAATCTTTTTGTGAAAACTCATTTATTGGATTAGGAGGCTACAATCTTTTTATTGTAATTATTTTTTTTAAATGAAGTATCAAGGCAAAAATAGTGAACCGTCTGGAGGAGATCCCTCTCGTCGTGTTGAAAATCTCAATAACATCTTTGAAGAAGTTAATAAACCGATAATAATTTTAAATCATTTAAGGAGTATATGGTAAAAAGGTGAAAATCGGACCAACGATTCAGCAGCTCAATTGTTAAATTTCAACATATCTCCTCCAATTTTCGAAATTTCAAAATACCTTTTGAAAGTTTTTGTTCAACTCAAGATCTTGTGATGGTGAAAATCGGCAGTGTGCCGGCGGCCGGAAACTTCACGGAATTTTCAAGGATACGTACAGAATAAAAATAAAATTTAAAAAATTAAGTAATATCAGGCTCTCTAAAAATGTGCCACAACGTCAAATAGTTTTTAACGTCTAATTCAAATTTTGAGTTGCCAGTATTTTGGTGATAGTGTAATGGTTACGGAGCAAATTATATTATATAATTACATGAGCCCCTTTCACTAATCGGGTTTTTAAGAAGTGCACACAAAAGTAGCCGATACAAAATGGCCTACATAAAGGCAAAACGAATAACGACGAAGGACATAATGGAAACTGCGTATGTTTCATATTTTTTATAATATACATAAAAGTCTTTTATGTGAATAAAAATTTTGATTAAAAAAATATAGAAAGCGGATAGTAGAAAAAATAAAAATCTTTTGTAATTTCCTGCGCTTATTTCAGCATTTTGTTGATTAAAAAAAAGTTTAATTTTTTCGAAAATTAAAAGCTACTGGAACTCATTTAAAATGAACACAACGAACAAGGTGAAAGGTGCTTACAACGTCCAGAACAAACTGATAGGCGACAAAGAGCTCTTAAAGCTTTAATGAATTTTCTTTGATACCCTTATTACAAGCCTAGAAACTAAGGTTATATTGGAGCTTTGCCATTCAGGATTAATCAGGTTTTTAACCTTTCTTTGAAATCCTTGACGGCGAAGAGGTGGAACCGAAAATCTTCATATAGGTAGTGGTTATTCTTCCTTGAATAAAGGTTATGGGTTCCCATTTCCAACACAGAATTTTCGCTTCAGTACCGGCCGAGGGATGTTGTAGTCAATTTTGCAGAAATTCAATATTTCCAAGAAAAGAAAGCAACACAATGATGAAAGATTTCCACAGAGCGAAGCCCACTCTGCTTCAATCTGATGCCGAATAGAATCTTCAATGAAAACTGTTACACAGACAGATTGCGGGAAAGAGAAATGAAAAAGGACTGAAGTCGCAGGAAAATTCGTTATAGCTTTTTTATATTTTTATTTTTTCTCTTTATGTTTTACAGTTTTTATTCAGATAATTTCAAACCCAGGGGCATACAATCGTATACCCATTCGAAGAAAAATTTATTATTAAAAATTTTTATTGTAAAATTTATAATTGAATAGCTCGCTGGCTGGCAGCAAAGGGGAGAGTGAATTTTATCCAAAAAGCAATTAAAACGGAAACTGGTAAACTAAAGAGCAACATAGTTTTTCCACCAAACCAAAGAACGATTCGCCCCACTTTTTGCGCATTTTAGGTATCTAGCGGTTTGAAAACTTACTACATGAAGGTTGGATTCGATCAAGGAAAATTCGACATTTGTCCAGTGGGCTAATCAATTGGAGAGAAAAAAAAAATTATCAATTAATTCAAGTTTGCTGTATTTGGCGTAGATTAGACTTTTTTACAGTGGACATACAGATTTCGAATAACGAAAATATATTTTAAAAATTCAAGATTCGGTGAAAAGACAAACTCTGGATCACTAGTCGTTTCGCCTTAAATTACAAATCTGGAAGAACCGACCTTCGAGGGATCACAATAATAGAACCTCTCTCAGGGAAATCTAAAACCCGCAACTCGTTTTATAAATCGATGAATCGATTAGTTTTTATAAAATAGATCTTAATTCAATTTTCTATTTATACCACCTCTCACTCGCTTCTTTCGATATTAAATTGATAAAACTAGGTTTGTTAGAAATGAACAACCACAACTGGTTCGCATGAGAGCAGCTTTAACAACGACCAGGCGAAACTAGTTATTGCCCAAAGATATACAAACAAAAATGTCTTTATAATTTATCATCTTTTCTTCTTATGACTTGGATG